>JAQZBX010026023.1:0-29188 GCA_029593785.1 Cabassous unicinctus
GGACACCCAGCCATTTGAGCCACATCTGCCCCCTGTTGCTTAGATTTAAGTATGCATTCTGTATTCCACCTGTCAACACTAAGTCTAGCACAATTTGGGCAGTTTGGATCATATGCACATGACCCAATCATGGTGGTCAGGAGAAAGGGATATGCCAACTTGCAGGCCAGGGTCACCCACCTATCCCTGGACTGGGGGGAGAAAAGTCAGCCCCACCTACTTCACAGGCCCCCATAGTGGGAGATGGGGTTCCCCCCTCCCGCCACCCCACCCCCTATCCCCGGTGATCAGGATGCTGACTCTGGAGGAAGGAGAATGAACCCTGTGCAGGCAAAAACTACCAATGTCCACTACAGGACCTGCAAAGCCCCAGCACAGTGAGAATTAGAGAACTCTCTGGTGACCGAATGGCCCAAAGAGGTTACAGCACATTTTCAACCTTGCTTTCCTTTGTCACCCACAGCTCTGTATTGGTATTATAATCATGCACCCTGTATTTTTTTTTCCAGATAAGGAACCGGATAGCAAGGTGGTGATAGCGAGGTGGTCCTGATGTAACCCCCATCCCAGGGCTGATCTAGTGGTGGAGCTCAGTAAGAAGCCTTGTCTGACACCAAGCAGGGGCCATCCCTGCTCTCCCTGCCACACCTCTGTCCAGCCTTCATTCCCTGCCCTCCCTGCCACACCTCTGTCCAGCCTTCATTCCCTGCCCTCCCTGCCACTCCTCTGTCCAGGCTTCATTCCCTGCCCTCCCTGCCACACCTCTGTCCAGCCTTCATTCCCTGTGTGAACCTGTTTTTTGTTTGTTTTTTAGGTACTGGGGCAGGGGATTGAACCCTGGACCTGGTATGTGGGAAGCCAGCTCTCAACCACTGAGCCATACCGGCTCCCCTGAGTTAGTTTCTTCATTTGTTTACTTGTTTTTTGTTTTGTTTTGTTTTGTTTTTAGGAGGCACCAGAAACCGAACCCAGGACCTCCGACATGGGAGGCAGGTGCTCAACTGCTTGAGCCACATCTCCTTCCCTGAACCTGCTTTTATGAGTGCAGGCAGCAAGCTCCTCTCCTAGAGAGCGCACAGCAAATCCACCATGGATTTGCACAGGCCTGGACCTGGCAGGTGTTTAATAAGCATTTCTTAAACGCAATGGAACTGGGGGTTAAAAAACAACTCAAAGAGTTTCAGGAGATTTAGCTACAAGGAAAGGAGGACAGGTGCACGAGCTCATGCTTCAAAGTGCTGAAGACTCTCAGAACAGCAAAAATGATGAGGCCTATGGATGTGTAAATGAGGCTGGGGAAGAAGTAATCAGAAGGGTAAATTACAAACCCGAAAAGGACTGTGAAACACGTGGGGGTGGGGAGGACGACAGTCACTATTTCTGTGTTCTCAGTTCATAAGAAATTCAGGAGCAATGCTTGTGGAGATTTTGTTGGTTTCCGTGATGGGAAAGAACTGTAAATATGTATAATATGTAAATGCCTTGTATTATAAAAACCCATGAAGATAAATGAGGCTGTCTGTGGAAAAGCTGTGAGCTGTGTACGATGTTAATGTAACTATCTTCACTATAGAAATTAGCATAATGCTTACAGGGCTTTGAAGTTTCCCAAGCTTTGGAGAGAAATGCATAAATATTAACCAGAAAACATTATACGCGCGCCTTTTTTTTTCTTTTTTAAATGCGAGGAAGACAGCCTCGGTGAAGCAGGCTTTGGGGTTGGACCTTTCTGGGTTCAAGAACGAGTTCCTCCCAGCACAGACGAGCTGGGTGACCTGTGGGCCGGTCATCCAGTCCCCCTGGGGCTGATTTTCCCCTTCTGTGAAGCCGGGATGTCGATCCCTTTGGGGCATGAAGCGGGAGGGAAGGCCGGGGCGGGGCGCGGCGGCGCGGGAGGAAGCGGCGGGCCGGGGTGGACTCGCGGCCCCGCACCACGTGGTCCCGCCCGGGTCCCGCCCGGGTCCCGCCCGCCCGTCGCGATGGCGCCCGCGGCTGGGCCCTGCGCCCGCGCCCTGTGGAGGGCGTGCAGCTTCCTCATGGCCGCGTTCTTCGCGCTCGCGGCCGTCGTGCAGGTCAGGGGGGCCGCCACGGGCACCCGGGGCCCGGGGAGGGAGGCCGGGAAGTGGGAAGGAGAACCGCCGGGCTCCGCTTGGCGCCGAGCTCGAAGCTACCCCGCTCTGTCCAGGCGTGCAGTGTAGACTAATAAGCCTGCACAACCGAGTGCCTCCCCTGCCCTGGCGCGAGGTGTAGACTAGTAAACCTGCTTAACCGAGCTCCGTCCCTATCTTGGTGCGCAGTATAGACTAACGAGCCTGCATAACAACCGCGCCCCGCCCTTGACCTGGCGCGAGGTGTAGACCAAGAAGCCAGCAGGGTCTCAGAGGCGGCTCATTTATGGGAGAGGAAGGGAATTGGGGGTTATACTTAGGGAACCTCCATTCCTTCCCCCACCTGAGACACAGATGTGTTCATATGACCTCATTTCAACACACATACACACACACACACAGCCTGAAAACCTGACTGGCCTCTCGTGCTCAATGCCCTGCTGTGGAGACGAGTTGGCTTAGCCCTGTCACTTTGAAAGCTACGGGAGTAGAAACTGCCCTGACCTCTTTCTTACTATTCAGATGGTGGGTGAGACTGAACAAAAGTCAGGGCCTAGGAGCAGGAGGCAGAACAAAACCCCTGAGAGCACAATTAGCCTCTCAACTCTGCTTTGGGACCCTCTTCAAAATAGTTGTCCTCATTTATCGAGACTGCAGGTGCCTTGAAATGCCCATTCTGGGTTTGGCACATCCTCCTCAAGAGTTCCTGTGCCTTCTTTAAAAAAAAAAATGCATGGCTGTGTGTTAAAGCCATCTGTTGTGTTCAACCAGAAGCCCCTTCAACCATTGTGATCTGCTAGACTATGTCATATTTATATTTTGTATCCTGGGTGCCTATGGCAGCGTCTGGTGCATAGCTCAGCAGACGGGTGTGGAATAGAAGAGCAGAGCAAATGGAGGAATGGAGTATTACAGAGTATGCTGGCTAATGCCTTCGTGTTTTGGAATTTCAGGTTAATGACCCAGATGCAGAAGTGTGGGTGGTAAGTATGAGCTGCCTCCATTTGAAACCCGCCTCCATTTGGGACTTGTGAACTCCAGAAGCACACACTTTTTAAAATCTATGTGCCCCTCCTCCCTGCTTTCTTTACTTAAAAACTTAGAAATCCAACCCTTTGTAAATTCTTTTCTCTAAAGTAGTGGGGGTGGGGGTGGGGGTGGTCAGAGTGATAATGTGCATGTGTGTGTTTAAATTCAGGACTTTCTGGTGTCACAGAGGCCTTTCAGTGGTATTCCCTTTAAATAAGATGGGCCAGCTGAGGACCTGGGCCTTGAGAATGTAGACTAGACCTCTTAAGGTCAGTTGAGCCATTCTTCACGAGTTTCTTCCAGGAACTCCAGCAAATCCCATGGCAGGCTTAAGGTATGCGGTTCTGCTAATTCCATGTGTCATATTTCTAGAGAAAGTAATTAAAACCCATGAACCTACAGAATTCATTTAACTAAAGCTCTGATAGGAACCTTTTGGACGAGGGGAGGAATTGTCTCGTACTTCTCTGACATATCTGGATTTTTCCCAGTTTCTTTCAATACAGAGACACAAGGTTTACAGTTTCACCAAGGAGAGGTTTCTTAGGTTTTAGAATAATGTTGACCATGCAGAGATTAGCAACAAATGAAAGCATTTGGAATCAGAAGTTAGCTTTTTTTTAGTGCAGTGGAACCATATTCTGATAATGGTTATTGATCAGAGTCTCATGTCCCTGGGATTAAATAGTCTCTTCCTGAGCACTCTGATTCATATCCTTGGTTCCAAATATTATTTCTTGGCAGACTAGTCTCAAATATCCAGCAAAATGTTGAGTTTCCAACAGACTGTTGGACATGTCCATTTGTACATCACGCTGGCTCCTTAAAATTGCCCAAGGTCCTGCGCATTATCTTTCCCACCCAACCCCACTCTTCCTCCTGACTTACCCATGTCTAGTATCAGCAGACTCATTCTCCACATCATCCCAGCTCGAAATGTCAGTTATCTTTAGCATCTCCCTCTTCCTTACCACTGCCTTTCAGATCTCCCCTCAAAAAAAATAAAAATGAATCAAACAAAAAATTATCTAGATCTAATTGCTTATCTGTATATGATCTGCACATTTACCTTTCTCTTCATGCTTAGGTAACAGGATATGAATAAGCCCTGTGCCCCCATAGGCATCCTCTCCCACCCCCAGTTCAGCCCTTTACTACCTCCCTTACAATAGCTTCCTAACTCTTCTACTTCCCATATGTCACTTCTTGCTTCAAAAACTTTTGTCAGTTCCCAAGATTTCTAAGTTGAAACTCCCCAACTTGGCATTCAAGGCCCACTATGATATGGCTCCAGCCCACCTTCCCAGCTGGGCCTTAGAAGCCCAGCCCACCTCTAGCAGTTACTTGCCTTTTCCCTAGAATTCCTGTTGTATTCTACTCAAGCTTCAAGACCCATCTCAGCTCCTGGTTTCATCCAGGAAATCTTTCTGCCTCTTTCCTGGGGTTTCCAACCACTCTTCCTTTGAATCCTTGTTGTAGCACTAACACATTCTGCTTTGCATTAGAGTTGGCTCTGATCATGCCAGTTCTCAGAAGAGAGACCTTCTTCAGAGTCTCCAGGCAACCTAACATAGAGTCTCCCATATAGCAGGCCTTACTATATTGGCTCTTGAATGAATGAATGAGAAAAATGAATGCATGCAGGAATGAATGAATACCTGGTTACTGTGCCTTGGAAGCTGGGACTGTGCCTGCCTCGTTACTGTGTTCCCTGTGTCACCTTGCTCTTGGAGGATATTGTATCAGAATAAATACAGCTGCAAATAATGGAAAAGCTAACTAGCAGCAGGTTATACAAATACTGAGAATATCTCACTTAACAAGTAGTTCGGAGGTAGGTGTTTAATGGGTAACAGCGTCACCAAGGACCTGAGCCTTCTCTCTTTCTTCTCCGCCATCCTCAGTGTGTTGGCAGTATCTCTGTTTCTGCTTACAGGATGGCTACTGCAACTCCAAACATCTCATCCTCACACAAGAGCATCCACAAGAGGAAAAATAAGGCAGGAGCAAAATGAGTTTTCCTCCTGTGCTGTCCTCGTCTTGCCAGGGAGGAAAACATTTGCCAAGAAGCCTGCTATTTGATTTGCACATACGAGTATGGCTTGTTTTCTTGGATCCTTTCTGATGGCTCAGCACCTGTGTGTATTGATTGTTAAATATTTTGAATATACGCCTTGACCCTAGAATGCTTTTCCTTACATCTCATTGCTAGAACAGGACAAACCCTAGCTGCGGAGGCTGGGAAAAGTTTTTCAAGATTTTATAGAGGCAGGTGGACAAGAGAGAGCAGGATTAAGAATGGCTGCCATGGTACTCAGTGACTATTTGTTGAATTAAACTAAATAGAATAAATGGATACTATGATACCCTTAGTTTTAAAAAAAATCCACAAACAAAATAATAAAAGATTATTGTAAGTAGGGGTTTTACTGAGTTCATTGTTGAATGTTTATGCTGGCCATTGTTTTAACTTACATACTAGACAGCAATTACTTTCCTCTCTGCCCTCAAGAGCTTTGTTTTATTCAAGATAGAGAAAAGCGTTTAAATGAGGATTAACATGCCACAATTGCCGTGGGAAACCATTACTTAATTGTAAGGGCTGTTTTTTTCCTATGTTTACAGTGCACTGAAAGAAGGTTTTAGACTCATTCTATTCCTGACAGGTATCTGATACAGTTGAGTGCACATTTTAAAAAATCCCTGCCAAATATTTCTCATAGAGAGTACAATTAAATAGTATGTGTGCATGTAACTTCTCTGTGTGTCCATCTCTCTCAGTGGCTAGATCAAGTACAGTTTTTCACTGGAGGAAAACGAATCCCTTACTGTTCTAGGTGTGATCCTAGGAGCAACAGTGTCAGTATTACCTGGGGGCTTGTTAGAAATGCAGAATCTGGGGCCCTCCTCCAGATCCAGAATCAGAATATTCTCTTTTACAAGATCCTGGGGTGATGCATGTGCTCATTAACGTTTGGGAAGATCTAACCTTCAGTAGCATGACTGTCCACCTGGGAGAGATTAGCTAACTTGCAAATGTTGATCTTGGCCAATATTCCAGTTCATCATTAGGGATGGAAAAGGAAAGATGAACAAGAGCCTGTAATCCAAATGCTCTCTCTCCCTGGAGTTAACTCAAGGATTTTTTTTAATAGTGAAAACAAATCACTTAAAATGCACAGCTTTGACAACTTCCAAATAAACTGAAAGTTTCTGACATGAGCACCCAAGTTATATGGTTAAGCAACTACATTTCTCGGAAAGTCCCCGTGCTTCTTATTAACCTACCCTCTCCTGCTTGCCCTCTGTCCAAACACAACAGAAAGTTTAGCTAGAATCTGCTTGCTATGAGTAAGGCTTGGGAATAGGGCCTCTTTAGAGCCAGTCCTACAAACCAACTTATCAGCAAGTTCCAAAATGATGAACGTGATCTTATTATTGGGCATATCTGATCCATATGCTGTTATTAGACTTTCTGTCGTGTCACTTGCAGAGGTGGACTATTGGGCTGCATGGTCAGACCCAGCAGGCCCATCTAGCAAATTATTGCTGTTCCTGCCCTACTTTTCAAGGATCGTTCTCTTTATGCAACTGGGAAAAGACCATTTGTACATGGTAGTTGTTTAGGAGAGTCTAGGAGATCAGCATGTGTTGAGACTTGAACTCTGTTCAGTGCTAGAGCTCAAAGATGGATGAGGCTTTCCTGGGATAGCCTCCTGTCTAGGAGGAAAGCAGATAGAATTACAGCCTGACATGGTAAGTACCCTAAAGTCAGAGGTTACCACTTCCTCAATTATTACTGAAACCTAGAGGTAAATCATGGAGCATGGTGGTCACTGATGTCATCTTTCTTTACTTCCTGGATACTTCTTTACATCTCATATACTGGGCACACCTCTTAATTTCCTCTCCTTTTGCCAACAGGTGGTGTACATGATACCTGCAGTACTAACCCTGCTTGTTGGACTTCACCCTCTTGTCACAGGTAGGAACCTTGGATTCTGAATGGAGATACAGCAAACCAGATTTCCTTACCTTCACCATAATAATGAGAGTCTAGCTGCCCAACTCCCGGTAGAAAAATGGGACCTCTCTGGTGATTTCTGAGAAAAAACGGGGCTAATTCTAATCTAGATCATCCTCACTCAACTTCAGGAAAACTTTGCAAGGACTTGCCATACTGGTCATTCTTTTAAGAATTTGAAACACAAGACCTCTTGTACTAACTTAGAATAGTAGCTCTGCAGTTTAGCGCATGAAAGAGAAGGGTTTCAGTCACTACATTGATTTTATTATGCCACCAAAGTAATGGAAAATCAGCAGCCATCTAAGTGCTAACCTTTGTCCCCACCCAGTGGCAATCAATGACTGTTACATATTTACTCTTTACAACCTAGAACAACTCATTTTCTTTGCAGATTCTTCTTAGACCAATACCACTCCCATTAGTCATTTTCTTATTTTGAATTTATTCAACACCTACATATACAAACTGCCACCATGTAGCAAATCTAAAATGCCTGTAGCAAATCTCTTGATTCTTCATTAATATTTCTTGTTCTCCAGAATCAAACTGTCATATTACCTCCAGCAATTTATTCCATGCTTTTGCCTATCTGTTTTCCCCTACTAAGTTCTAAGCCTTTAAAAGCAGGATCATGTCTTCCTCATCTTTGCACAAGCTAGCCAAGCTATGGCCAGATACGTGGTAGCTACTCAGTGCCTCTTGAATGAATGAATGAATTAATAAAACAGAAACATTATCATATTTTTATTTTGCAACCTGCTCTTTGGACTCCTTTTGTAGCTAGATCTGTATTGCTCTTAGGCTATCTGCCTCAGTGTTGGGCAAAACGTCGATGCTCCCCTTTGATGGCCCTGAAACACTCTGAACAAATCTTATTTTGGACAGTTTTATACTGTAAATGAGTGTCTTACAACAGAAAAAAATAATGCATTCTACATTGTTGATGAACATTTTCTTAGTAATGGAGCTTATTAATGGAGATTATCCTGACAAGTCACTCTTCACTTTCTTTAAAACAGCTTGACTTGAGCGTTCTAGAGACCCTTAGAATAAAGACTGATGACTCCCACCTGGGTGAAGAAAGCTCTCGTTCCTTCAATGCATGAGCTCCTTGTATAGGACCCCAGAGCCCAGGTGACATCTTTAAAGTAGATGGGCTCTGTTAGTTACAAGAAACAGAAAACCCACCTTAAATTGGGTAGAAGCTGAAAAAGAAATGCATTGATGAACTGTACTGAAAATGCTTGGGGAAACGTTACAGCCCGATGGACTTGGGGCTTACACCTCTCTCACCTCTCAGTTCCACTGCCTGCTGCACTGATGGCACTCCTGGATTTCACATGGTAGCCCTGCAGCTCCATGTTCACATCTCCACGACACCTAAGACTGACAGAGTGTAGAATCTGCTTCCCTGATAGCGCCACAAAAGTCTTGGAATTGGGTTGTAGGCCCTGATTGGTCATCTTTTCATCCTGAGCACGTAACTGTGCCTAAGGGGATAAAATGCATCAACTGACCTAGCTAAGGTCCTGTTCAGTGGTACACATGGACTGCGGTGGAGGAGGGGTGGTTCCTCAAAGAAAATCAGGGCAGTTGTCATAGGAACGGGAGATGCTGGGTAACCAAAACGATAAATGACCGCCTATATTTATATTTAATATTTGGTGCTTTAACTTCTATGTTTTCCTTTAGAAAAAACGCTTTTTTCCTATCTGAATGCCTTTCCTGAAAGTAGACCATGATGAAGCAGGTCCACAGAGAATTTCCAAGATCATTTTTCTCTGGGATGTGATACCGTGATTAACAGCATCAGGATATCTTTTTTTAGGTAACTTGATTTGGAAGAGTGTCTCCGCAATACACGTGTTCTTTTGTCTCGTGTGGGCTGTTAGCTTGGGGTACTACCTCTTGCTTCATGCACAACAAAACATCTTACATGAGGAAGAAGGCAGGTGAGCAGGGGCTCTTGCTCTTTCTTCCATTCCTTTATAACCCCTTATCTGTGCAGAATGATAATTTAATTTTCCCAAGTACACCAGAGGAATAGGGAAGGTATCGTCTCCTTTATGAGCTGAGGCCAGGATTCCAACCCAGCACTGTCCATCATATTCCACTTTCACCACTACAGGCAGTGGTAATATAACATATATCCCATTACATTACAGTCAGGCAGTTATTTGGCTCTTGGCCTCTTTGTGAACAGCAAGGATACTACACAGTAATACTCAATCCAGTCTAATAAGGTGATAACTCCATCAGTATTCTTTCTCAGTTCAAGCCAAAATCTTATCTACCATGTTTATTAGTCACCTCCGAGGTCAGCATTTTAAGTTAAATCTGTTAGCCTTGCCCTGGTATGTCTCGTGTCATCTCCTCCCTTTGTTGGGGCCATTTGTTCCTATTTCATCATGTCTTGCTCCTCCTAACACCTCTTCTTTGCTTCTTCCCATCCTTAATTTCCTGTCCTTACTAATAGCCCCTTTCCTTTTCTTTGCATACCATTGCTAATATCTGCCAACAACCAAGACTCAGAGACCTATAAGTATCGCTGATGCGGTGCTGCTTCATTAGTAGCCCTAATCCTTGGAAAACTGGAGAGCAAATCAGGCTGGGTCTGTGGATGGGAATGTAAACCAAATGGTTGAATCACCTGAAGCTGGCAGCCCATGTTTTATGGTGAACTCAAGGTGGGGCTTCCAGTGGCACTATAGCTGAATCTGACTGTTTTCCACTCTGAGTAAATAATATGTATATATATATAACAAATATTTAGCGGTGTATACCCACTATAAAATCATTCATCTGACATACTACAAATCATCCCTCCCCGTGACAAAGCGACCCAGTCTTCTGCAATACGTGCTCAAATTATTTATTGACTTGAGCTCATCCTGTCAAACACTAGACCCTCCTAAAAATGTAAAAATAATGACTGATCAAATCTAAAACTGTTTTCTTGGTTGTACTATTCCTTCCAGTGATCTGAAGTAAGTGATTTATTTGGGAGGTTCCCCCCTGCCCCAGGTTTAAGCTGGGGAGTCATGGATCTCATATCTGACTAATAAGATGAAATTTGTTTTCATAAAAGGCTTTCAGCTGTCAAATAAAATAATTTAGTAATCATGGCCAGACTTGGAAGTATTCTGTAGATGCTTCATATCTTGGAGAATGTCATCCAGACAGACAGTGGAATTAAGTAGTCATGAATAGAAGGTGATGACATTTGTCTCACTTGCAGCCACTTAAAAAAATAAGAAATTATGCTATTTTATAGGGAGCTGTTTGGTCTGGTGATTATCACAGCATGGATGAGCCTATGCCACAGTTCATCAAAGTAAGTTTTCAACTCTTTAATTAAAATTAGATGTCCTCATGATTGGTAAAACCAGGTAGGTTAAGCAAAAATAGTGACCCACAAATGAAAATGGGAATCTTTTAAAGGAAAATTTTCCTTTTCCTAAGGAGAGCTAATAAGAGTTGAGTCTAAGTTTAACCACTTTAAAGGAGACTTTAAAAGTAAGCACTAGAGAAATAAGGGTACTGTTTTTGGAAATTATTTTTAATTTTCTATTTTGGAAATTTCAAACATATACAAAAAGAGAGAGACTAGTATATTAATCAGATGTCTCCATCACCCAGCTTCAACAATTATTAATATATGTCAAAAGTTATTTTATCTATACCACTATCCACTCTACACTCAAATTATTTTGAAATAAATTCCAGACTCATATGTTCTATCTCTAAATATGTATCTCTAAAAGATAAGCATTTAAAAAATAACAACTCTCCCATCACCACATGCACAAAAATACAAGAACCAATAATTATTCGGCATCACTGGTTTTCGATGTTCACATTTCCCCATGTGTCTTATAAATGCCTGTTCCTTTGTGCCCTGCATTTCCTATGAGTTGGTGGTTAGATCTAGAGGCTTGATCAGAGCCTGGCATCAGTAGTAGCAGGCAAGATCACGTCACTGGTAGTGTTAGGTATGGCCATCATAATGTACAGAACATCTGTTTATTTCTCTATGATGTTTTGTGGTCTTTGATGATTATTGCCTAAATCCATTAATTTGGGTTACAAAATGGTGATATTCTTATTCCATTATTGCTTTCATTCCTTCTTTGTTTACTAGCTGGAAAACTTCTATAAAGAGAAACTTACCCTTATCTATTCTTAAGCTACAGATCATAAAGGGAAAGAGAGGATAAATTCCCGATTCTCTCCTTTTACTTAACCAATTTTCAAAATAAGGAAGTGCTTCTTCCTTGAGTATCAAGTGACCGAGTTTTATTTGTCTTAGTAGTACCATTATAAATTAATGGATTTCAACATATTTAATGTGTTTCAGTCGGTGGCAGTTACCTGTATTGATGCTCAAAGTGTCCCTCTTTGAGCAGTGACACATCTACAGGTTGGCTCCTGAGTTCTTTTGGCACAACCCTAGTAATCTTTGATAGCTTCCTTGTTTCTTGTGTGACAAGATGTCCCAGGCTCATCTTGTACATTTTATGCCCCAGACCTGGAATCAACCGTTTCTCCAAAAGGCTGTGCTTCGTTTTGGTAGGTGATGGTTTTCAGAGGTCACTAGGGGTGCTCATTGCTACTGGGTTGGTGTTTGTTGGAGGCCTTTCCAGTGGACAGGACAGAAAATTCACACATACACATAAATATGTATATGTTTTTATATTTATATTTTACATATCATTTATAAATGCATATATATACATATACAGATAAATGGATGGATGGTTGGATAGATAGATAGATAGATAGAAAAAAAGAATACTTCATGAATTCATATCAATCCTAACAATTCAAATTCAGGAATACAGGTTTTCATTTATCCTTAACAGAGAGCCTACATCTATATCTCCTTTCTTTCTTTTTTCTTTTTTTAAAGATTTATTTATCCTCCCCCACCCCACCCCACCCCCATTGTTTTTGCACTCACTATCTGCTCTCTGTGTATTCTTCTGTATCTGCATGTCTTCTCTTTAGGCAGCACCGGGAACCTATCCTGGGACCTTCCGGAGTGGGAGAGAGGCGCTCAATCTCTTGCACCACTTCAGCTCCCTGGTCTGCTGTGTCTCTTATTGTCTCTCCTCTGTGTCTCTTTTTGTTGAGTCATCTTGCTGGGCCAGCTCTCTGCACAGGCCAGCTTGCCTTTCACCAGGAGGCCCTGGAAATCGAACCCTGGCTCCTATATGGAGCCCAATCACTTGTGCCACATCCATTTCCCTATATCTCCTTTCAACATCCAAAAATCTGAAGTCTCAGTGAACTCAATGTAATAACTCATTTGATTTATCCCACAATACAAATACAATCTCAGAATAACAATATGATTACCAAAAACAGGTTTATTGTTTGTTTTTGTTCTTAGGGTACATTCCACTAAGAAATACACACTCAAATTACTTGCAATAATTATTCTGTGTGATTATGCCAGCATAATAGAAAACCTGAACCCAAAATCTACATTCTTTTCATGTACACACTGAATATTTACAAAAAGACTATACACTGGGCCACAAAATAAGTCACAAAAAATCTCAAAGGACTGAAATGCTACAAAGTATGTTCTCTAAACACGGTGCAATTAAGTTAGAAATCATTAACAAAAAGATAGTTAGAAAATTACCATAGTTGGGAAATTAAGAAATACACTTCCAAATAACATTTGGATCAAGGAAGAAATCACAATGAAAGTTAGAAAATATTTCTAACTGAATGAGGACAATACTACATATCAACATTTGTGGGATGCAGCTAAAAATCATGCATAGAGGGAAATTTATAGCCATAAATATATATATTAAAAAACAAAACAAAAGGCCGATAATCAATGATCTAAGCTTCTGTCTCAAGAAGTTAGGGAAAGAACAGCATTTTAAACCCAAAGGAACACGAAGGAAGTAAGTAATAATAAAGGCAGAAATTAATGAAATGAAAAATCAACACTGAAAAATAGAATATTAACAAAGCCAAATGTTGGTTCTTTAAAATGATTCATAATATTGATAAGCCCTGGCAAGACTAAAAAGGGGGAAAAATAAGAGTGAGAGCAAGCAAGAGGAGGTACAAATAACCAATATCAGGATTGTATCAGTACATATCTAATAGATATTACAAAAATATTAAGAGGAGATTATGAACAACCTTATGCCAATAAATTTGAAGTTGTAGGTGAAATGAACAAATTTCTAGAAAAATAAAACTTACTAAAACGGACACAAGAAGAAACATATACTCAAAACAGTCCAAAAACTGTTAAAGAAACTAAGTGCATAATCTAAACTTTTCCCAAAGGAAGACTCTACAGCTGGATGGCATAAGTGAGAATTCTGCCAAACATTTAAGGGATAAATAATGCCAACATCTACAAACTCTTCTAGAGAATAGGAAAAGAAGAAACACTTTTCAACTTATTTTATGAGATCAGAATAACCTTGATGAAAACTTGACAGAAACATTATACACATAAACACACACACAATTACAGGGCAATCTCATTCATGACCACAAATGGAAAATTCCTAAATAAAATGTTAGCATGTTTTGCTACAATATATAACCTGAAATATCTAATCCAACTGCCAAATTAGGTTTATTCTAGGAAGACATTTTAACATTTGAGAACCAGCCAATGTCTTTCCCCACATTAACAGAGTAAAAAGAGAAAATAAACCATCTTTTTGATCAATCCAGGAAGGCCATTTAATAAAATTCAACATCCTTTCATGATAAAAGCTCTTAGAAACTAGGTGTAGAAGGGAATGCAACCTGATAAAGGGTGTGTACCAAACACCTACAGAAAGCATAATTCTTAATGATGAACAGTTGAAAACGTTCCCTCTGAATAAGGAATGAGAATAAGTTAAGCCATTATTGCCATTTTTATTCAACACTGCCTGAATTGTTGCCTCATCAGTACAATAAGAAAAAAAAAAAAAGGCACAAGGATTAAAAAGGAAGAAATAAAACTTATACATAGGTAACATGCATATAAAGAAAATAAAAACTAAACAAATTATTGGAATTAACTAGTGCATTTAGCATGATTGTCGGATACTAGATCAATATACAAAAATCAACTGCATTTCTGTCAGCAAGTAATGGTTAGAAAAGATAAAAACAAGAAAATACCATTTATAGTAGCATAAAAAATATCAACTACCTAGGATAAATCCAACATAGATATGCAGAATCTCTACACACGAAACTATAAAGCATTATGAGAGAACTTAAGATCTAAATAACAGACAAACTAATGGAACAGAGTAGAATCTAGAAAAAGGTCTATACATATGTAGACACTTGACTTATGACAAAAGTGGCACTGCAGGGTTGCAAAGAAAGGCAGTCTTTTCAATCAATGGCATTGGGTCAACTGAATATCCATATAGGAAAAAGTAAAATCCTTACTTAACAACTTACATACAATCAATTCCAGATGGATCATAGATCAATGTGAAAGATAAAATGATAAAACTTCTAAAAGATAACTTAAGTGAATATCTTCAAGACTTATGGTAGGGAAAGTTTTCTTAGGACACAAAAAGCCTTAGGAAAAGATCAATTTTAACAGTCTTATTTACCAATGGCTCCCGTTCCTCAAAAAGACATCATTAAATAGGTTGGAAAAGATATTTTTGCAACACATATAAACAACAAAGGATTTGAATTAAGAATTTATAAAGAATCCCTACAAGTCAATAAGAAAAAGGACAACCCTGTAGAAAAATGGCCAAGAGACTTGAATAGACACTTTGCAAAAGAGGAAATTCAGATATCCAATAAATATATGAAAAGATGCTCAACATTAGTCATCAGGGACCTGCAAATTAAAACACAATATGATCTTTCTATAACATCAAAAAGGCTAAAATTAAAAAACAAGCCAATGAACAATAACACAGTATCAAGCAATGACAAGGATATGGAACCTTGGAAACTTTCAAGTGCTGATGATAGAAATGCAAACTGGTAAAGCCACTTTGTAAAGTTCTTGTTATCTACTAAATTTGAATACACACATGTCCTTCGACCTAGCAATTCTATTCCTAAGTAAATGCCAATGGAAATGTGCACATGTGTATCAGAAGAGATGTAAAAGAACATTCATAGCCACATTAGGGAAATAACCCAAATGTCCATCAATACAGAGTTGATAAACTGTAGTATACTTATACAATGGAATACAACACAGCAAATGAAAATGAGTTACAGCTACATACAATACGGGTGAATCTTACAAACGTAATTTTAAGCAAAAGAAGCCATACTCAAAAACAACAGATACTTTATAATTTCATTTATACAAATGAAAATTAAACTGTAGTGTCACAAGTCAGTTTAATGGCTGTCTTTGGAGAAAAGGGAGAGGGTAGAAATTGGGCAGAGGCACAAGGAGGGCTTCTGGGGTGCTGACTGTTCTGTTTCTTGATCTGTGGTTACCTGGGAGCTTGTGTTGTGATGTCATAGAGTTGTCCATTTGTTTTAATTACTTTTTATGAGTTTCATTTCAATTTAGAAAATTAAGGAAAAAAGAGCATACTGAAATGTAATGATGTGTTTTTACCAATTTGATCTTTATACTTGTCTCCAAAGCTTTCTATAACTTTCTTTGGTAGTTCTTAACTATAATAATTTTTTGTGTGTTTTTATAGGAATCCAGTTGGAAGAATTCAGTTGGCTGTTGCCATTGTAATCTCTCTTTGCCCATTTATCTCATGGATCTACATATATATAAATAACGAGATGAGGTCTTCCTGGCCAACACACTGCAAGACAGTAATTTAAATGAATTCAAGAATCTTGTTCTTAAAATGAATATCTTCAATTCTTTATAAATAATGGGGTAACAAGCCAGTTTCCTAGGAATTTATTTCAGGTAATCTGAGCTAATACTAGAGATGATTTTTTTTTTTCAAATATTTTAAGAACTCTTTAAGGCTACAATATAATAATGTAAGATTAGGTGAGGCTAGGAAGAAAGAGATGGGGTGTGATGTTCTCTGGAAGCCTTTTCTGAAGGGTATTATTCCTTAATGTAGTGAAAAAAGCACTAGAACAAAAGCCAAGAAATATGATTTTTAATTCAGCTTCATCACTATATGGCCTGGGCAAATATATAAACCCCCTGATGGATATTTCCTACCTATAAAGTAGGATTAATATTAGATTAATTCTATTTTACTTCAGTTACTCCATACAGTTGCAAGGATTAAACTAGTTGAGAGCAGTATGAAAACATGTACTTACAAAGACTGCAAAGGGGTGCTTTGTGATTAAAATAGAGGGAAGCAGGGTTCAGGTAGTATGATAGAAATGGAGGTTCGAGAAACCGCTGTACCCCTGATCTAGCCTCGCTATTCTGAACCGGTACACAGCTATGAACTGAATGAGGCTTCCAAATGAACTTGTCGAATAGTCATGCCTTGAGTAGTTGAATAGCATAATGGACTTTGGAACCAAATCAAGGAAAATAAGGAATGTTAACTACATTCTAAAAGAGAAATAAGACCCACATTTCTAAACAATTTTATTTTTTAATGTCAAAAGCAGCCCCGGGAAGAACATTTTAGAGCTGCACTATCCAATATCATAGCCACTAGCTACATGTGGCTACTAAGCACTTAAAATGTGGCTACAGTGACTGAGGAAATGAATTAATTTTTTTTAAATTTAATTTTAATTTAAGAACACATTGTTATTGGAAAACTGTTAAGTGTTTTTGGAACAACTTGGGTATGTGAGTCTACTTCTTCCCCTGCAAATTTTATGAAATCTAAACATAGATCAAGTACTTTCAATGAAAATTTAGTGTCCAAACGAAGATGAGCTGTAAGTGTAAAATACACACTGAATTTTGAACACATAGTACAAAAAAGTAAAAAAATTTTATATTGATTAGGTATTAAAGTTATTTTTGAGATATAATTAAACTTTGCTTCTATTAATATTTTTAAAAGCTGACTACTAGCATATTTTAAATGACTTCTCTGGCTCTCATTATTTCTATTGGACAGTGCTGTTTTAGAGCTTTTTTAATTTTTTTTTTAAAGATACTTAGATTACATAAATGTTACATAAAAAGTAGAGGATTTCCATATGCCCCACTCCCCACCCCTACCACACTTCTCCACATTAACAACACAACACCCTTCATTAGTGTGGTACATTTGTTACAATTGAACACATTGGAGCATTGCCACGAAGTGTGGATTACATTACAGTTTAAACACTCTCCCACACAATTTTTTAAGTTATGACAAGATATATAACGGCCTGTATCTGTCATTGCAGCGTCATTCAGGACAATTCCAATGTCCCGAAAGTTTTAGAGCTTCTTGATGGCAACTTTTTTTCATAGTCAAAGTACTGCTTCATGAGATGCAGGAAATACTCTATCCAAAAAGGAGAATCAGTATCTATCACATGTCAGGAGAGTGAAAATGAGTCAGTGGTTTCTCTTTATTTTGAAGCCTTTAATACAAGAATAAGTATTCTATAAATATGTATTAAAGGAGGTATGGAGAATGGCCTTTTTGTTTTGTTATTTATACAGTGGCCACTGAACAGTCAGACATTCTCTATCAATATGTGGATAAGTGAAATGGAAGAAACCTAGTTAATAACAAGTTTGAAATCAATTAAATGAAATTTAAGGGTCAACAAAATACAGGCAAATGTTTTGAGCATTCCAGTGTACAATTTAGCTTAGATGGTATTTAGAACTCCTATACCTTTTAGTCTAACTCTAAAATCACATGAAGAAACTGACTCATTTGCAAAGTCCATATAGAACCTATCCATCCTTGAAGTAATGCTGGACTTGGTACTGAAGATAGTGACTTTCAAAATACACTTTCATTGTATCTGCATCTTCCACTTCCAACTATAAATTGTGATTATACATAGTCCCTTTTTAATCTCCAGAGTCAAGCATATAAACGGCACTAACTTTTGGTGAAGTACAGCCATTTCTTTATTAATGAAGTTGTTTTTAAACTCTATTTTTCCATTACTTCAAATATTAAGTTGAGTATCTTTTTTCAAAATCTCTAGTTTCCCCCAATCCCACAATGTTTTTCCTTCTATTGTCACTCTTCTGTATCAGCCTCATTGTCTACTGCCTACACTGAAACACAGATCTAATCTAGCAATCTCAGACAGGTAAATCTAATCCAGCACTGTCTGACATGGGTAAACTAACTCTTGGCTCATCATTCAAGGCCATTTACAACACAGACCCAGCCTATCCCTTTCCTCTATTTCTTACCATATTCCCTTGCCCCCTTTGGGGAATCCTCATAGCATTACTTGCTCCTCCTAAACTCACTATACTCTTTTGATGCCTTTGCTTATGCTATTCTACCTGAAGTTCCTCCCCCACTTATTTTTCTTCCTTCAAGTCATCTCTAATCTGTTCAAACAAAACTAACTTCGCCCTCCTCTGTATTCCCATAGCCCTTTCTTTGTGTGGCGGCAGATGTCACATTTTGTACTTATGGATGTCTCTCATTCATGGTTAAGTCCGTGAATGCAGGGATAATATTATATTCGTCTGTGGTAGGATGAACAATGGACCCCAAACACATCAAGATCCTATTATCTGGTACCTGTAAATATTACCTTATATAGCAAAATAGACATTGCAGGTGTGATTAAGGATCATGAAAGATTACCTTGGATTATCTGGGTTGGTCTTAAGTGTAATCACAAGTGTCCTTACAAGAGGGAGGCAGAGGGAGACTTGATAACAGAGACAAAAGAGAAGGTAACATGGTGATAAAGCAGAAAAAGTTTGGAAGGTGCTACACTACTAGCTTTGAAGATGGAGAAAGAGTCCATCAGAAAGAAATGAAAGGAATTCTCTAGAAGCTGGAAAGGACAAGGAAACAGAGTCTCCCCTAGAGTCTACCAAGGGAGTATGGCACTGTTGACACCTTAGTTTGGGCCCAGTGAAATCAATTTTGGACTTCTAACCTTCAGAACTGTAAAAGAATACATGCTACCAAGTTTTTTTGTGGTGATTTGTTACAACAGCAACAGGAAACAAATACAACCTCAATATCATCATAGTGCCTAGTTACTCCACAGGCACATTTAGGTTGAGAAGTATTTCTTTTTAGGCCCCAAATCAAACTTTCTCTATACTTGAATAATCCCCATTTGCCATCTAGTAGGTGTTTCTGCAAATAAGCCTTAGCATATATGACAACTGAGCTACTTAAACATGCCCCATTTTTCTTTAAAGAGAGTGAAGGGAAAGTTCATTCACTACTGAACACTCACACAGCACCAGCTGAGCCCAAAGAAACCAGGTTAACACACACACAGCTGCACTGGTATCACTAGCGTGCATGACTCCCCAGGAGGTCCTTCTTATATCTAGAGAACTCTACTCATTCACCTGTGGAATACTTGATGTCTGTTTGTTTACAAAATAGGAACAAACAAGCCTATAAAAATCAGGTATTCTGCGCAAAAAAAAAGTTCAAAGCTTCTTCACTCAGCAGGATGAACAGAAAATGTTTATCTGAGCTTATTTTAATTTTTTATTATGAATTCTAAGTTACATAGATAAGACATTCTCCTTGTGCAAAATTAAAAATTTCAGAAAAAGTTAAATAAAGTTCCTTTTGAGAACTATATCCTCCCCTCACCTCAGTCTCCTCCCTGGTTTATTTTGTTTCTAACTTTCAGCAAAAGATATATTATCCAAAAAATGACATTTCAGAATATTTTATGAACAAACACACATTGAAGCCATAAATACATTTTGTTATACAAACAAAATACCAAACAATGGGACTGAGGATTTTTGGTCCTATTGGGTTTTTTTGGGTGGAGGGGAGTGGCAAACACAAAGCTAAGTCATTCTCTTTCTACAAAGGTAAACAATCAGTCTAAAAATGGAATGCTTTTTCTTTCTTGTAATTCATAGTTCTGTCTGGAACTCTGCCTCTCCCTTTCAACATCATTTTATCAGGATAGACGTGAACTGTGCCGAAAGCCTGGCTATCCGGAGCTGTTTCAATAACCCCTTCCAGGTTGACGTGGTGCACACCAAGAGGATCCTCAGAGTACCCACCATCATGAGTGTGGCCAGCAAAGAAGCACACCACACACTCATGAGACCAGATGACGGCAAGGGCGTCTCTGTAATTCCAGGCGAGGCATACGCTGTCAGAGGACTCTGGGTAAATGGGAAGATGGCCTGTTAAAGAAAACAAGAGTTATGAACCAATTAAGAATATTTCTTTCATCAAGATAAATGGCTAAAAGCTTGTACTAAAAAAAAAAATGCATATCACTACCTCAATTCCAAATGGATTGAGATCAGAAAGGATCCGCATACATAAAGAACTATGTAACCTACAGCTATGTCTCTGGAGCATAGAAAAAGGGTTAGACAGTGCCCATTCAGGAGGAAGAAAGGATACCACAGAGAAGAAAAACCCTGAAATCTCTGTGGACTACAAGAGCCTCAAGGTGCACAAGCAAGTAAGGGAGCTTGAGGGCTTCCTGTGAAGTTCAGTCTGCAAAGCCAGCCAGAAATCAGGCAGATGCTGAGCTGAAATCCAATCTCATTGATTTCCTTAAATATGGATGTCATTTATGCAGGAAGATATAATCCTAAAAAAGAAGAGCGATTTAGGTATGGGGCCACAGATTTTTGTGTCATTTATAAGCAATGCCTTAGAACTGATTCATGCCACTTTAAAATTGTTTTTCTTCACAACACCCCCTTGAGACAGAGGTAGCCATACCTACTTTACAGATAAGAAAACAGAATTAAAGTGGGGAATATTTATACTGGGTCCCACAGCAAATATGAGGAAGCAGAGCCAGGAGAATCATGAATTCCTGATGCCCAGACATCTATGAGGCCCCATAATATATCAGGCCACTGTCTTCACTCTGAAGAAGTACAGGTACAATAGTTCCCTGGTCTCTGCTTCTTCCCATTAAATCATTTTCCTTTTTTAAATCTCTGTTCATTTTTATTTTGAAATTTAAACATGTTTCTGGTTAATGTCTATTAAGTCTATAAGTAAATAAAAAGTGGGGGTGTGTGTGGGGGTAAACAGACCACTAAAGCAGGAAAGGAGTAAGAGTAACTTGTTATGTACATACACATATACTTACAACCACCCTTCAGGCTGTAAGAAGGACTAACAGACCAAAGGGGCTGGGTGACTTTCCAGTACCTAGATGCCACAGGGGCTCATCTGTCAAGTCCCTGCAGCATCTGACACTTCAATCGTTCGTTCCTCCTTGAAACACTTGGCTTCCAGGACCCCACACTCTCTTAGTTTTTCTGCAACCTAAATGATTACTAATTCTCAATCCCCTTTGTTTGTTCCTCCTCATTTCCTCAGGGTCTTATCAGGAGTGCCTGAATGCTTGGTCCCTGGATACCTTCTCTTCTATCCTACCGCTACACTGGTGATTTACAAAGCTTCAAACATCTATATTTGTTTCAGCTTCCAAATTTAAATATCTAGCCCAAACCTCTATAATGAATTCCAGACTCATATGTCCAAACTGCCTACTTAACATCTCCACTAACAGCTAATGGGCACCTGCAAGCTAATAGGCATCTGAAACTGAATATACATGTATCCAAACCTGAACTCCTGAACTCACTTCACAAAAACCCCCTCCTCCTGCAGTGTTCCCATTTCAGCTCATGGCAATTCTATTCTTCTAAGTGCATAGCCAAAATGCAAAAAGTAGCCAAAATAAAAGTTAAAAAGCAAACAAAAACAATAATAAAATAAAATTCTATTTAACATTTTAAACTTTACTACAAAAAAACACTAGGCACTCTGTTAAAGGTTTGCTTATCTGGTTTCTAAGCCTATAGCACAATGGAAGAAATTTAAGGGACTGCTATAGTAGACAAGTGCACTGGTGTCGGTAAAAAGAAATGGGAATTATGTGGGATAGAGTAGGAATGGGGAATAGGATATAAAAAATGGATTCTAGTCTTATTCTGTCAGTAGGTAATTTTATCTTTAAAATAAAACGGTTTGACTAATCTCTAGGTCTCTTTTAGTTCCAGTATTCTCTAAAGTAACAGGTACTGCCTGGCAGTGGGAAACTGAAGCGAAGATGTAAGTCAAGAAGCATCTCAGTTTCTGAGACCACTTACTGTAGAGCCAAATAATGTCACACACATGCCAATAATCCCTGAGGGCCTTTTATATTTTCCAAGCTTTGAAAGACATTTGGCATTCCAATGGCAGCAGAAACACTGACTCCATCTATGCGTTTTTACTAGTGAAGATAAAGTAAAAAATATATTTATACATAGATATATAATAATAATCAGACATCTGAATAGCCTTATCATTTTCAAAGTGTTTTCATATTCATAATTTCACTTGATCCAATACTGACCACACTGCAACATGTAGGTCAGATATTTGCTAGGGCTACACAGCTCATAGAAATGAGCTCCCAGCCCAGTCTTCTCATCCATTAGGCCATGTCACTGCTCAAACAAGGACTCTAAACTCAGCCGCTAAACCATGACCACCAGCCATGTGTGATTGTGCATGTGCAAGGTCATGTTTTAAGCACCTTCAGATTCCTGTAATCTGATGGCAGTGCCTGTAGAAAAGTGATTCTCAGCAAAAATACACAAATTCAACTTCCTTGTAACCCTGAAGTAGACATTACAGACCTGACAGCACTCACTAGCAGCCGAGTCTATTACACTCACCTCCATTACAGCAGCCTGGCTTTCTCAGGCAGCACTGGCCTCTGTTTGGTGGCCACTTTGCTGGAAGGCAGGTCTCTTGAAGCTGAGATTTGGTGAGGCCTGAACTAAATTTCTCATTTAAAGTTACTATATAAATTGATCCTATTTGGGGAAATTCTACTTTGAAACCTAAAAAGCCAATGTGCAGGCTCTCATATATGAGTAGATGCTTTTGTTATTTTACAATTCTTTCCTCATTCAACCTTAAATGTTAATCTTATATTCAGGATGTTTCTCAATAAAAAAATTTAAACTAAGTATCCATTTTATACAAAAGGGATATCACAATATAAATATTGTTAGTATGCTTTAAAACCTAATTGTTCCCATACCCTAAAATGCTAATGTAATCACTAGTATTTAAATACTTACTCACAATCACCACCTTCTCTTGGTTTGTGTCAGAGAAGGTAAGAACTTCATTCAACCAGTTCAGCTGTTCTTGGCTGAATCCTCCATTAAACTGGACAAACTGGGGCTCAGAAAGCCCTGAAATGAATTCAGAAAGTCAGACCTAATCAAATTTCATTTTTTTTCCTTTCTGGGCATTCAAATTTAGCTAATGTAGGCACACTTGTACTTTCCTTTAGAAATATTTGATTGGTGTTAAATTGAGAATCCACAAGAATCTAGAGCAATATATAAATCACATTGTATCTTAATCCTAGTCTTGAAACTCTTCTGCTTACTTTACTGGTTTTCCATTACATTTAAAATAAAATACAAACTCCTTGCTATGTCCAACAAAGCACTACATATTGTGGCTCCTGATTGCTCTCCAAAGTGATCTTGTACCCCACTGGCTCTTTTCTGTGTTCTTCAAAAATGCCAAAATCTCATTCTGCTTAGGACTTTTGCATTTTGTTTTTCCTTGTCTGGAATACTCTACCCACAATTCCTCCCAAGAATGATCATTCTTGTCATTCACATCTTTCTCCTTAGGGAAGATTCCTCTGAATACCTAAACTAAAATAGTACCCTTAGTTCTTTGCTATAACATCACCCTGTTTTATTTCCCTGGTAGCCTTTACCACCATGGAAAATAATCTTATTTCTGTTTCATTTATCTGTCCTGCTTACCTACTTCTCTCGTTTTCCCCACTCTGTCCACAACAAAGGGATACTGTCAGTATTTTTTATACCTCTGAATAGCTAGCCCTAGAAAAAGTACACGGCAGAGTAGGTATTCAAATATCTGTTAAGTAAGTGAATCCTGAATCAAATGCAATCAATCCATGTGACATCAGGCTTGTGAGAAATCCTGACCCTGAACAACAGCGACAATATACTTTTACCTTAATTGTCCATCTTCCTGCTGAATAAAAGTAGCTGAAGAATTTAAAGATAATGTATTAGATTCTCAGCTCAAAGGAATAATTCACCTTGAGGACTATTCAATTCCATATTTGGATTATGCTCCTTCAGTATCTTCATGCACTGCTGGTATTTTGCAGAAGAGTGATCCACACCCAAGACACTCAAGTCATAAGCATCAAGTAAAATGAACCGGAATTTAGGGAATGGTACAAAATGATAAGCATAATAATTCTCTGAAGGCGTGGTCTCAGGATGGTGCACAATCTGGTCTTGCAGAAACTTTGTGTTAAGTTTGGAGTTTGTTAAATAGTCTCTACTGAAGTTATAGAATTCATGATTTCCCCATGTATGATGAACTGGGACTTTAAGCATTTTGAATGTGCTCATAATAAGTTCCAGTGACTTTTCTGATGCTTTATACTGAGCATTGTATCCATCAATGATATCGCCAAGCTGAAGTACACAGCAGGGTGCCTTGCTTTCTTTATTCCAGTCTTCAATAGCACCCTGTAAGTGAAGAAGACTATGTCTGTAGTATCTCCGCCTGTTTCCTTGGAAATTATAGCCATCTTCTAAATCAGCATATTGAATATCTGCTATAACTCCAAAGGAGAAAAGAAGTTCTGAACTCTCATTTAGGATTCCAGGCTTGAGCTTATCATCCATAACCTCCAAACAGGTTTCCTATAAACTAAATAAAATTTTAAAAGATGACTAAGTTATAAATTATTTTCTAACTGAAGAAAATGCTAAAATGTATATTAAACTGAATAGCTGACTTCACTAGGCAGCTTGGCAGAGAGAGAAGTACATGGGGCTTTACAGCCACATTGTTTTAGGTCCAAATTACCAAGTCTGAAATATTTCAGTTTTCTCATCTTAAAATAGATAACCTCTATCCTTTTGAAGAGTAACAATTTACAAAAAGGTATTATCATCCTAATAATGAAAAGGTATTCTATTTCTAGTAAAGCCAAATTCAAATCTAGAGTAATTTCTAATTTTTAGGAAACATGCACTAGTTTTACACCACACACACACACCACACCTTCTTTCATGATCATCAAAATAGTTCTATTGAAACCTCAAGATTTACTTGACAGTCTTATAT
This sequence comes from Cabassous unicinctus, assembly GCA_029593785.1. Lineage (NCBI taxonomy): Eukaryota > Metazoa > Chordata > Mammalia > Cingulata > Chlamyphoridae > Cabassous > Cabassous unicinctus. The sequence goes on from JAQZBX010026023.1 coordinate 25,380, forward strand.
TATACTAATTCACTGTACCTCATACCTTAGATTCCCATTTTGGGTTATTATGTGCAAGGCTGTCTTTTCTCTTTGCTGGTGGGCACGTGACCTGAAATAACTCTCTCATATTTTATATATGGATTAACAAGGAAAGACAGTTAATATTTAAAAGGAGAGGAAAAATTTTAAACCAAAAAATATCTGACACAAAAATTAACTATGACACTGATGTGATTATTATTACTTCTGTGAGCAGTGGTTCTTGGTTCTTCAACAGTTGGATTCTCATTCTAACCAGTTGTTTTGTTTTTTTTAAACTGAATATTAACTGTAATTCTACAACTAAAACATAAATATTTCATATTTTCTTTTTACATGTGACTTCTACCCTGCATGAGTTGTCACGAAGAGCAAAGGACTTATACCTGAAAAAAACTATTATTTTATTAAGTTGTTTATGATCTCAATTAATAAGTCTTTTAAAAGAGCCAAGAACACTAAGGATTAAAACAAAACCAAATGCCAAGATCCTAAATTAGCAACTATTTTTTTTTAATAAAGACTACAGTAATAAACTGTTGCTGTGTGTCTGAATTTATTAAAACCTAGTTGTTTCCAAAAATTCACTTGGAATTTCTAAAAATTACCCTCAGGCTCCTGGTCTCCAGGAGTCATTTACCCTCTATACCTATAGAGAGCCTATTCAATCTTCTACATATATGTGAAATCCTAGTTTTAAAAGCTCTCCTATCAGAAATACAGGCAACAAATGACAAATGAGCAATAAGGCTCATTCAATTCTGACTTCAATTTGACTTATTTGACAACTAGGGGCCTCTTTTCATTCTAAAACTACAGTCATTAATGACAAACTTTCTATTTGATCCACTCAGTTACGAGTTCAGCTACTTTTCTTCCTACATTAATCTGGTGGGTTTAACTAGCCTGAAAATAGTTAAAACTGTACCAGAAAAGAGATGGAAATCCTGAAAAATGATTTGGTATTCTCATGTTATTTACTTTTTATTTGCTCATTCTTTCCTGCAGCCCCCCTCTGAAAACTCCCCTAGACAGCAAGTCAATAAATGTATATTAGGGGTGGTATAAATGAGAGGTAATCTGATCTGCAAGGTGAAGAATTCAGAGGCGATTACAAGAGATACAAAACTCAGGTAAATCATCTGAAAAACTCTATACCTTTGATTCCAGGTACAGATTAATAGGAGAATCAGATCAGAAAATAATTTAGCAAGTACATTATGTGGAACATTATTACCAAAGCTTAAAGGGAAAACTGTTTTTGTTTTCCCCATTGCCAAATGAGCATGTTTGTGTTTACCGTTAAGTAAGATTTAAAGGCTCTATCACCAAGAGACAACTCAGCCTATAAGGTGAAAATATGTGCTGTGGCTCTCCTAGAGGTCAGAGTCCCAATTAATTTGAACTTCTCTCTAATACATGGCTATTATTTTTGCCTACTCAGCAGTCATTTCCCATTGTTTTGGTAACAGCACCCTAATTTTCCTTTAGACATATACTCAGTTCATCACTCTCAGTCCATGTAGTTTGACCTCCACCCTCTGGCTGAGGAAGGGAAAGAGCAGACAAAAGATCTAGGAGAGGCCTATAAAACCTGTGACAGTTTGTGGATCTTTTTGTGGATCCCAGAAAAGATCATGTTCTTGAAGCTAATCCACTCCTGTGGGTGTTGGACCCTTTGATTAGACTGGATTCAGCTGGGGGGCCATGATTAGATTGTTCAGTGAGGCATGACCCAGGCTGGGTCTTGGTCCTCTTGCTGGAGTCCTTTATAAACGGAGGCCTGAAAACAGAGGCACACAGAGAAAAAGCTTCAGAGACAGAGAGAAGGAACCCAGGGGCTCAGAGAAGAACCCAGGAGAGAAGGAAGCCACAGAGGGAGCAGCCAGAAGCAGAAGCAACAAAGACCTAGAAGCCTCCACATGCCTTGCCATGTGCAAGGAGTCCAGGACTGCCAGCAGCCAAACTCTGGTGAGACTGCATATCTGATGATGCCTTGATTTGGACATGTTCACAGCCTCAGGACTCAAGCTTTTAACCTAATAAATTCCCATTATAAAAGCCAACCCATTTCTGGTACATTGCTCACAGCAGATTTTAGCAAACTAAAATAAAAGCCAGTTTCCCTCTGGCCACAGTTAAGGGTAGGCATATAATGCAACCTAGGCCAGTAAGCATCAGCTCTGGGACTTTTGCTGGAACTTCTAGCAAAACTATTGGACCTATTCCTGCTAAGCTGATAACTAAGACTAGAGTTGGTGGAGAAAAGTTAACTTGAGAATAAATCCAACACAGAAGAAAGCAAACCTGGATGATGGAACGAAGTAGATTCCTGAAAACATTAGTTGAATATATGGGTTCACCGTCCCTGTTAGAACTACCCTTGGTTATTCAATTCTAAATCAGCTAATAAAGCCCCCCTTTGAGCTTAAAGCCAAATGGAATTGGTTTTCTTTCATGTGCTACCAAAAGTCCTGTCAGATACACCTTCCACTGGAACACAGTCCAGGTTAGGGAAATTCAAGGCTATACTAAGATTTGGCAACATTTTAAAGAAAGGTAAGCACTGCGGAGAGAACCACCAAGGGCCGTACACCTCAAAACAGAAATGTATTCCTAGGTAGAAAAGAGAGAGAAAATATTGAATACATACCGCTTTTAAAACAGGGGTAAGGAGAGGGAACATACAATTTTATTAATTAAATTATTTTGAAAAACAGAAATTTAAATTCATACTGTCATCTGTTAAGGGAAGGCTGAGGGGCAAGAGGAAAGGACAAGGTCACATTCATGGAAAGAAAATCAGGATCAGAATTGAGTAAGGCAGAGCAAAAGAATCAAGTGGGTAGGGAATTGACTCCCCTGGCTAGTTCAGGGAGATGCCAGCAAGCTCATAAAGACTGCTCCTGGACAGACTGGAGAGATCAAAGTGGAAGCCACCTAAGGTACGGAAACTTATGCTATAGAACTTGTTCAAAATACCACCCCCTCTCCTATGCAAACAAAAAAGTGAGCGAGCAAAGGATAAGTAATAATTGTTGAAGCTAGTAATGGTACATAAGGTTTATTCTCTCTAGTTTTATGCATGTTTCCAAATGTCCATAAAATAAATTTTATTTTTTAAAAAGCATTCTTTAAAAAAAACAAACCATCTCTGAACAGAAAATAAAGTCTGGAAGAATTAGAAGAGGTATTTGCTTTAGAATAGAAAGGAAAACTTTCAAAGAAACTGAACTTTGTTTTGAAAGTTTTGCCTACATCATTTATTATCTGCTATTATCTAGGTTTCAGTTAAGAGGTATTATGATGAAGTACTGAAAGCTTTGAAACTGAAGAGCTGTGACTGAATTTGTACTATTTTTCCTAATATAAAATAAGGAAAATCACTTCACTGGGTTGTAAGATTCAACTGAGTTATAACACACAAACTATTCTATAAACCACAAAGTACTATAAGCATGTTAAGAAAAGCATTTTTAAATTATGTATCAGAAAATCTGTCTAGTGAACCTCCAGGTAACTGAAACTACTGCAACTTTTTAAGAACAGAATAATGTAGAAAATTTTACAAGATTTTATCTCAAAGTTCCTACAAAAAGTCATTGTGCAGGATAAGCAACCAGGATTTTGTGAAAACAACCTTAGGCATAAGTGATTTTTAAGAAAAGAAGACACATCCAGGGATGCTTAATTGCTGAAACTTGCTGCAAGATGATACCACTAATAAAATCCTGTGATACTTAAGACTGGCAGAAGGTTCCTTGTAGGAAAAAAAAAAAAAAAAAAAA
>JAQZBX010026024.1:0-29192 GCA_029593785.1 Cabassous unicinctus
GCTGTTATTATGTTAATAAGACAGGAATAGTCACTAACAAAGTGAAAGAACTTAGAGATCAAATCCGAAAGAGGAAAAACCGCTTAAACGAGTTCTGGGGCTGGAATCTCGGACAGTGTACCTCTTGGCTTCTGCCCCTCACTGGACCCTTATTCATCTTGCTCATAGCAGCCATCTTTGGCCCATGCCTGATAAAGGCACTCATAGGTTCATTGAAACAATGATATCATGCATAACTACCACCAAGATTCTAGCCCTAAGGGGATACAGTCCCCTGAGTACAGATGATGCCCTATGGGAATTATAAGGGCATCAAAGGGGGGAAATGATAAGGAAAAGTCACTGCAGCCCTCCCCCTCCCCCTTTTCTGACAAGAATCTCTTGCCTTAGAACTGAAGCTTGCACTTCTGCTCTGTAACCCTGCCCACTTAATTTTGTAACCTGCAGTTCTGCTTCTGTAACCACACTTGCTTAGTTGCCTAAGGTAATGGAAAATTCCACCCACCAACTCACTAGCCAATGAATGGGAGCCTGCAGACCCCAATAAAAACTCCAGAAAACTGCGGCTGGGGGCCCAGAATTTGAAAACCGAACTTTCCTCTGGGCCCACGCGTGTAATAAAGCCTGGTTCCTCCACTCCCTCCAAGGGCCGTTTTGGGTTTCTCATCATGACAGCCCCAACAGTCAAGGTCTTTACATTTATTAACTCATTTAATCTGCCAGTGATGCTCTTATTCTATGGAGGAGGAATTTGAAAGACAGAGAAATGAAAGCAATTTCCTGAGGTTTCACAGCTTGTAAGTGGTGGGTTTAGGATTAAATCCACGTCTGCCTAACTTGAAAAGTAGGGCTCTTTCCACTATACTCTGTGGCTTCTTATGATGAGAATTTCTTCTAAGTTAGAAACCCGGAAAGAGTTAGATGGGGGAGGGGACAGGAGGTGGCATCTCTGGAAAGACACAGAGCTACAAAGAATGTCCACATCTCCTGTCATGAGTCATAGACTTCTAAAAGGAGTTACTGATTAACACAGAATAAGAGAAGCAAACAGAACCCATGGTGCTAGAATGTTCTAGATCTCTGTATGGTATAACCTTGGAGAGTGTTGACACATTGAGTTGACACAGCACTGTCCAGCTAAGTAAATGGGCTAGCACACTTAGGGGGTGCCTCCCTGACCATTTCTTATGTCTTGTGCTACCACAAAGAGAATATGAATTCATTTAGTTCACAAGCTCAAAAATTCAATGTTAAAGAAACAGAACTATGAAAATCAAGTCAACACATCTCCCAGTCTCAGAGGGCTTGCTTTGGTTGGTGACTTCCAGGAACCCCTAGCTCTAGGACTTAAAATCATGATGACAGTTGCAGTTAAAAGGAAATTAAAATGACTATTTTGAGATTTTCTTTAGGCTGTTGCATAGCTCATTAGCAGGAGGCATTGATATCTCAGTACAGAGATGTTCTAAAGAGTGAAAGAAAAAATAGGAAATTGAAAGAATTCCCTCTTATCATCTTCTCTTTGGTAGTAATCTCAAAATAGGGAGTTGTTATTGGTCTGCTGGTGGCCGAGGAGAAGGCTGCAGTGGAACTGTTGTGGGTTTGGGGTTCTGGGCTTGATGCTTCTTCTCTTGGGGCATTCCCAACCCCATGACTGCTCTCATCCCCAACCCAGCACATTGGAGCTCAGCCTGTAAAGCTTCCCACACTGTACTGCTAAGGAAGTAATCTCCCCTAAAATGGATGATGTCAATGGCTAAACCTTTAGTTCAGCAGAAAAAAGGCCTGAGTTTAGACATTACTCTCCACATATGAGCCATGGGATATGGCTTAACCACTAGGAGTGACTTTTCTCACCTGTAAAATGGGTATACCAAAAAACAAAAACAAATAAAAATAAATAAAATAAAATAAAATGGGTATACCAATACCTACTGGATTATCATGATTATCATGATAATCATGAGAATTATCATGATTATCATGAGAATTAGACCAGATAATAAATGGAAAGCCCTTATCATAGGGTCCAGCACTAGTAAGTATTTAGGAGAAATATTTATTCTCCAATTCCACCCACTGTGTTTCCATAGAGGACTTCTCCTTTCCTTAGCATAAGAAAGTATGATGGGATCAACACATCCATTTGCTTTCTCCAGCCTTTCCACTCACTGGCCTCTAATGAAGAAGGAGTAACTCAATGATTGGTGAGATCCTGGCATTCCTAAGGCCACATTTAAGGACAGTTAAGCTCAAATATGGCCAGGCCTTTCTGCCTTACTCTGTCAGATCCACATTCTAGCAATGCTGACTGTCCCCTTGTCCCACCACTGCTTCCACTCAACCAGTTCAGTTGGGGTGAGGCCCCAGCCTGCCTTCCAGCTGGGCTGGAACCTCCTTTACTTTCATCCACAGTCTCTTTCCCTCGCACTTGCTAGGCTATGAAGCCGGACACAACCTCCCATTTAGAAGGTAAGCGTGAGAGTGCCTAGTGAGTATTTTGTTTTCCAAGCTTCTCCCCAAGCAGGGCCACAGGATCTCATCATGATGGAGGTGGCAGGAGACCCAAGACACATCTTCTAAGACCATATGCCAGGAGTTCTGTATTTCAGAGAATGAAATTGTTGCTGTACTTTGGTTCTCATCCACAATTTTGTTTCTACTCTCAGTTATCACAGGACTTCAAGAGGACAACTGAAAGCAACCAGTGTGTTCAACAAATAATATAATTAGAATTATGAATACCTTATAATGATATTGCTATTACCCAAGATTTTCCCTAAAGAACTGTTGAACTTCACTGTGTTGTTTCTAACCCTGTGCCATCTGATAGCACACAAGGCAAGTACCCTGCTGGTGGTTATACTTATCAATGTGGAATGAGGACAAAGGCAGGAATGTAACAGAAAAAAATATTCCAGAGAGATTTTTAAAAATAGATTGTCTATAGCTCTTTCTGCTGAAAGAGACTAGAAACAACTATGCTCTAGTAGCTTTGAGCACATCTTGCTCCTTGATCTTGGATTCTAAATACCAATTCCCCACTTAATAGAAGCAGTGCTCATTGGCAGAAATGCCCAATTTCAGGACTGGAGAAGAAAAAGCAGAAAATGAGCCTATCTCATTGTGCCCAAAGAAAGGAAGTCTTCAATGAATGGTGGAATGCCAAAAGGGCACTGGTGCCAATTTGATGGGGTACATACTGACCAAATCTAAGATGATTTTAACATTATAGCAAATGGTGATAGATATGTATTGCAATTCATTGAATAGAGTAAAACTCCATGATCCTATGCTGATAATTAAGAAGGAAGCAACAACTAAGCAAATAAGGGAGAATAGAAAGTTCTTCCTTATAGGAGAATACCAACTAATAATTGTAGAAGGGATGATGGAGTTTTCTAAAAATCACCATTTTGAAACCATAACAGTATTAATTGATTTAAGCTGGAACCATTAATGGATGCTAAAACCAATGGGCAAACATTTGATGAAGGCAAGTTATTTACAGTCTTTAAAAATCTCCTCGGAAATAACTAAATACAATGAGAAAAATAGTAGCTTTACAGGGACAATCCTGGCATATACCATCTTAACTAAGTGGTTAAATTTAACCTCACTAATAAGGACAATCTGCCATGATATGTCTCCTAACAGGATGAACAGAGAACACATCGTGTTTGGCATTCTGGCCCAAAAGTGCATAACCTGAATCCAATCATGAGGACACATCAGACAGATTCAAACAGAGGGACATTCTACAAAAACATCAATGTCTTGAAAGGCAAAGAAACGCTGAGGAGATTAAGAGACATGACAACTAAATTCACTGTGTGATCCTGTACTACTAGATCCTGGATGGAAAAAAAAAAACTGTTATAAAGGACATTCTTGGGAAAAATGGAAAAATTTGAATATTATTATAAGTATATTAAATAATAGTACTGAATCAAGATCAAATATCCTAATTTTAATCATTGTAAGAGAATATCTTGTTCTTAGGGAATACATCTTAAGTGTCAGTGTAAAGAGATATGATATCTGTAACTTATTCTGAAATGGTCAGAAAAAAGTAGCATACATACATATATAATCTCTATTTTTATATATATATATCTAGCTCTATCTGTCTGGTTATCTATGTATCATCTGTCATCAATCATCTATTCTATCTGTCATCTATCCATGTATCCATCCATTCATCTACCCCTAAAGAAAATGATAAATATGATAAAAAATTAATAGCAGAAAAATCTTTTGAGAGGCTTAGAAAAGTTTATGTACTATTTCTACATTTTTCTGTAAGTTTGAAACTATTTCAAAGTAAAATTTAAAAATAAGCCTATATTTGTAGAATATTTTACGGTTCCCAGAACAACCATACATATTAGTTTATTTGATCTCCTCAAAGGGTGGTGTGCTCAGGTTTAACAGTAATATCCTTATTTTACACATCAGTAAAATAAAGCTGAGAGAGGCGACTTGATTTGTCTGAGGTCAAAAACTAACATTAGCAGTTGAATTCAGAAAACCTGAGTTCAAGTTAAGTATGCAATGACAGCTCTCTTAACTAATTTATTTTTAAGTTCCATTTAACTGACATGCTGAATTAACAACATTCTCCTTTCTCTCTGTCTGTCATAGCACGTGCTGAATTCACATTCTAGGGGCTACCCAGGCACTAATGCTTTCACTAGCAATTAGTTGTTCTTTTTTCCAGACTGTTGTATGTTTACTGTAATCACACTATTACCTACAGTCCTCATAAATGGATACCATATGAGTGTGAAAAGAGAATTGCTGTTTCTATGAAAATTAGATAGAATATTTTGGAAAGACTCAGTTAAAGAAAGTTGCAAAGAAATAAAATAAAACCTGCTGTTTAATTTGATGTGGGAAAAATTGCAATAGGTCAGAGGAATAAATCATAAAGTTCTAGAGATTGTGCTTAGAATCTTCACCCTCATGATCGACTTTAAATAAATCCCAACTAGAAAACATAAGTAATGGACTATGAATATTGTCTATGCAAGAAAACAGCAAGTTCCAGTCAGCAGATAAATTCTCAAAGGAAATTACATGTTTTGGTTTATTTACAATATTTTATATCATTGTCTATGAATCCCACTGTACACAGCTTCTCCTGATTAACAAACCACCTGCTCATCCTAATTGAGACTATAAAAATGCCTCTATTGTACTTATTGAAGACAATTCTCAGTTTCCTACAACTCTACCCTCCTATATTTCGATTATATAACAGTCATAAAGACCATCTATGATTCAGAATTGGAAAGAGATTGCCCCAAATTCTATCTATATATAACACCATTGATCAATTTGTAGTCAGGTCCATTTGGTATGATCCATTCAAATCTTACTCTGCCCCCAGACCACTGAACACAGATCCTGAAACTTTCCATTCCCCAAAATATAAGTTCAATTAAAGCAAGATGGGAAACACAGAGATCACTACAATCTGGGGGGCCTGTTAATTAAAATGATATAACCAAATAAATTCTATGCCAAGCTTTATCATTGTTCAGCCTGGGAAACAATTTATTTTGTTACCATTTGTGGACTACAAATGCTTATAATAGACAAGGGTTGGTCTGAGCTGGCAAACCAGAAAATGCCAAGTAGAACCTGATGGATTTAAAGGTGGGAAGCACATCATTATCTATCCTCTCTTACTAATTGCTGCCTACATAAAATAAAAGAAGTGTCCATCCTATGCTCTAGATGACAGCCTGGCCCTCAGCAGGGACCACAGGCTTCCAGGAGACCATCACCCAGTTTCCTGCTGCAACCCAGGCAAAGCATACAGGTAGGTGGAGCAGTGGGAGGGGTAGTAAGCTGGGAAGAAAATGGGGCACTGATGGAAGATTGTAAAATTGTAAAGAGCAGCTTGTGCTGTAGAGAAAGAATCTCCAAGTAATAAATGTCAGGTTTATGAACAATTGAGCTCCTCTATTCCTGACTGAAATTGCTCTTTAAGGTCAGCCCTATAAGTGTTCCCGCGGGTGACAAGGCTATTCTGCTGGGTTGGTTTGTGGCCGCTGCTGTGCCATTGGGAATTGGAAGGTGGTTGTGGGATGCATTGGGTCTGCCCATTGTGTTATTGGGGTCTTCACAGGAAGAAATGATAAATATGCTGAGTGGCTTAATAAAGGAAAACATCCAGGCATCCACACAAACAAGAGCTTGTGACTGGAGCAGAAATAAATGGTTATTTAACTCTGGAACCACTTTCACGCCACAAGAGAAAATGCCCTCCTTGGCATCAGGCTGCTGCACCCTCCCAGAGTGAAGACCCAGCTACCCCTTGTTAAACCCGAGAGGAATCTCCAGACAGAACTTTCATTTCATTATCTCCTCACCCACCCCTCCCCAAAGCCGAATTTGCCTTTGTGTGACCAGGCAATATCAATCCTCAAAGTGAAAACAAGAGAAAAAAACAGAATGAAATCATGCATATATGCACATACAAAATTGAACTTGCATAACCCAAAGCTGGGTTTCATGGGAAAAGGTCTTATCACTCTACCAGGGACAAACACTGTTCATCCCATTGCCTTATCACCTAATAGCAGAAAGGATGTAGGTTATGGAAATCTGCAAGATGCCAGCCCATTGAAACATTGCAGATGTGAACACAACTTCTTCTCTTAGATTCAGTTCTGAAGACTTTTGCAAAGAGCAAAAGAGCAGGGAGAAGAGGAGCTCTCATTAACGGGCATTTGGGCATTTGAGTGTGTTTCAGGAAAAGGTCAAGGAAATGACAGCAATTTTAAAGGATCCCCATGTAAGAACCTCCAGATTTTATTTTTGGGGTGAGTATTAGAAAAAGGAAAGGGTTCAAAGTTTCAGCTTTTATTATCAACTTTATGCTATCATATATTTAGTAACAAATGATGAGCACTTACTATATTCCAAGTGTTGTTTTAGGGATGGGGGATTCTACAATGTAAAACAGAGACAAATGCCTGAATTCACGGAGCTTATATTCTACTGAAGGGCATTTAGCTTCGTGATAGGCTTGCTGAAAGAAAGCAAATATCTGAAGTCAGTTAGCTTTGTGCCAGAGTAATTGTCTTCAGAGTAAGAAGCAGCAGAAGGGCAAAGAAGGAAGGAAAGAGGGGAAAGAAAGAGAGAGAGAGTGAGTGAGAGAGGGAGAGAGAAGAGAAGAGAAGAGAAAAGAAGAGAAGAGAAGAAACAGAAGGAAGAGAAAAAAACCCAGAAATTGAGACAATTATGTCTTTTCTCTCTCAAGTGATCTGTGCCCAAATTCCCCATACTGACAGCCGAGTTTACTTGCTTGCCAAGCACCCAAAACTGGCAAGCTTTTCACTGGTGAACAAATTTCATACGTGATTTTCCAGTGAGGATAGCTGAGTCGCAGGTGTCTGAATTCCTTGAATTTGTAAACCGTGCCCCCTGCCCCTTGGTTGTTGCATTCAACTATGGGGCCATTTTGAAACAAGTTCCCGAGGAGCTTGCTAGAAACTGTGGCAGCTGGAATTGAACCAGCTACTGCAGAGAGAAGCCTGTGGCATAAATCAGTGTAAGACAGAGTTGGAAAGGGGGGACTTAGGGGGGACTCAGGCAAGACAGTGACTGATGCAATAGGAAACAGAGATGATGAGCAGTTCTGTGCATTGATTTGCATTTCCTGGGGTTACTGCAGCGAGGCCTTGATCGACCATATGCTCTGGCCTTGACCCTTGCATCTCTGCATGCCCTCAGAGCAGCAGCCCTCACCGTGGCTGGCTTCCACTCCTTGTTATTCTTGGCATTAGGAGATCTGAACACAGGGCGGTTCAATATCATAATCCAAAGCACTAGATGGAAACCATCTGGTAGGGCAACCAACTTTAACCTTGAGGGCTACTTCAAAATCACCTTCATCCACTGTGCCCTATGTTCACATGGAAAGATCATTTATTTAGAGCATATTTCAAAAAGCATCAGGGCTGGGAAGCCATACCCCTTAGAAGAGGCCAGCGTTTAACCACCAAGCTTTAATAGCTCTAGAATGTGTTTTTTTCCATCTGCTTAGTGCCAGGTTACCAGTTACTTGCACAATGGGGATGCAACGGACGGGGCCAAGAAGGTAACAAAACTCACTATAGGAGACCAAGTTGGAGAGCAGAAAGGCCACGCCTGTAATAAATCAATTAGCAGATTATGCAGCTGAGGAAGGCATTCAAATATGCTGTTGGTTCTTTTTGTGGACTCTGATGGCAGAAAATGGAATACGTGAAAATTAGAAGAGGAGCAGCTGACCCAACTATTTTTATTTTTATTTTTTTAAACGTCGAGGCTCCCTACAGTCCACTGTAAATTTCTCATTGAAAATCCAGCTATCTATATAAATTTGCACAGCATCTTTCAGGCATATAACATGCTAGGTATGTTGTATTACCCACATTTATAAGACTTCATCAGTTAACAACTCCAAAGTGGAAATGTATTTTCTCCAAAAAGCCGCAGACCAAGTCAATGAAAATACTGTTCTTTGGTTCTCTGATTTAACTACCCAGACAGCAAATTCTTCGCAAGAAACCATATCATTTCAAGGTGACTCTTATTGGGAAGGAGTTTCGTGCTGTTAGGAAAAAAAAGGTTACATCTCATATCTATTTAACACCACGTGAGATAGGAGCTAAAGCTGCCTCCTCTTGACAATGAAACATCACTATGCTCAGTTAGGCAGGACGTTGAAGCATCTTACACATGAGCCAGGAATAGTCCTTCCCTGCACTGGAGCTCTGTGGTCCAAAGCACACAATTCTACCTGGGGCACCACCATTGTACGGTAATGTCTTTTCCCAAAATCCTGATTCTTAGATCCAAGACGCTTCTACTACCTACATTGCTGGGAGAAGAAATACTGGATATAAAAGATAAGACACAGTGATAAGCTCACCTTTTCTGCCACCTGATATTGCGAAACTGGGAATAGTTCATGACTAGAAACTACTATTTTTTGTCAGAATCTTTATTGGAAAGAGTAAGAAGGTAGCTATCAAAGATCTGAGATCTAAAATTGTATCCTAAACATGACCTGCCTCGACATGCATGTAAAAAATAGTCAACAAAATGATGCCAGGCAGGTATTGGTGACAGATGATCAGACATATACTAGCAGACAGCACCTCCTTTGTGAAAATAGAGTAGGGCCCTCCCATAATACACGGGATTTCAAGACCCCCAGTGGGACCCAGGCCACCTTTCAGGGACCAGGCCAGCCTCTGCAAGCACTTAGGGCAGCTTTGTGTGAGTGTGGGCAAGGCTCCCTGTCTCCAGGATGACTCAGCCCATGTCAGGAAACAGGAATGTAGACACCTCCATAATGGTAGGGGGCAGGGCAGGGACCCCAGGCAGGGAGCTCAGTGGGCTGACCCCATCTCTTTCCTCACCTCCTTCCCACCCCTCCCCAACTGGAGCCATCCACTTTTATCTGTTTCATAGAGAGAGGTTAAACTCATCTTTTATTTCCCAAAATGTGATTCAGCCCCTGTTGAAGGCCACTGTCAGAAATCAAGTTGCTCTGCATTTCAAAATGATCCCCAAGGGATATTTCCCACAGCTTTTGCTAATTTGCAAAAGACATGCGCATAACCTGGGAACAATGTCTGGACTCCAAGCCCCAGTGGGATCGAAGCCCCGTTTGGCTTCCCTTTTGGTCCCTTAATGCCTGGCTTGAAGGTCTTTCTTTGGAGAAAGGGCGAGAAACACCTTTTGGGGCTCGTTTATCAGTCGGCTGTTGTCGTGTTCTGCTATGAGATAAGTAGTCGGGGCCCACTAACAAAAAACAAATCGCAGAGAAGCGGAAGGCGGGCAGAGCCGATTGGCAGGAGGGGCCGAGCAACAGAGAGACAGGGACTGAGGCACGCTGAGAGTTGACATATGATGACCCATCCTCTTCGCTCAGCCCGCAGCTCCCTTCCAGGAAGGAGGCCAGCAGAAATTCTTCCACTCAGCAGTGCCTCAATAGACCCGAAAGAAAACAAAAAGGGGATTAATCTAAGCATTGCAGGTGCCCTCAGCCTCTCTCCCAACACCCTCCCTCCACCGAGGGTTTGATTTGAGGAGAGCTTTGCCAGCAGCTGAAATACCAACCGCAGGCACCCCCCTCCTCCCGCCACATTTCATTTTATTTCTATCAAGCGGTGCCTCTGATTGCTTCAGTCTGCAGGGCTGGCAGCGGTACATTAACCTGCCCGAGCGCAACGTGGGCTGCCGGCGCCTCTATCAAAGGACCTATTCTGCATTTGCAGGTTCCTGGAGACGCTGACAAAAAGCAGCCACGGAAAAAGGCACAACCTCATGGCAGCATGCTCTTGCCTCACAATTAACCTTGGCATTGGTAAACACGCAGGAAAGCTGTGCCTCACCCTGAAACAAGAACTTTCTTCACTTTTGAGAATGGGCACAGAACACACTTTACAGGGCACTCAGCTCTCCCGTTTTCGTAATGCACTGGCACAATTGCTTTCTCTTCCCCCACCTTTCTTCTGGATGCTCTCTGCCTCCCTTGGCGTTCTCATTTTCATCCACCCCCCCACCCCCCCACCCCACCCCCACCCCCGCTCCCCGCTCTTTCTTGTCAGTGGATGTCCCACAATGGGTTAAGCAATTCCACTCAACCTAAACCTACTTGGAAATAACTCTATCAATCACCAATAGAGCTCTAAACGGTGAGATTATTGTACATGCACATTTTAATTGGGTTTTGTAAAGAGAAAGGGAGAAAAGGCTATACTTAGCTCTCACTACTCTGTAGTCAGAGCAGAGGAGTACGGATTTGACTTTCAAAGATTTCTGGCCTGGAATCGTGTCCTACAACACAGCCTGTCTGGAGAGATCTTGTGTCATGCTGTCAAATTTCCCTATGGTGTGGCTCATTTTAAACAGACTGTACTCTACATGTTAAGCTTCAGTAGGGTCCATTTTAAATGAGGCACCTTCTAGAAGGTTATCTGACACATACAAATGCAGTGCTGATAGGTTCAGAATATGCAGCTTCGTATATACTCCTCCCCGCCCTTCTGATCCACACAATGAAATTATGTCCCATTTCTTGTTAACTCTATTAACTTTCGACTAATGCAGTAAATGCCATTCTAATGGCTTAAAAACACTAAATTACCTCACCAAATACCTTATGTCCTCCTCCAGGGTGGTTGATTCATTGCACAGCTTCCAATAGGAATGGATGATGTGACAAATAAATGATGAGGTGGGACAGTGTCCTGGCAATCTAAAAGTTTGGCTCCATCTTCAGCCCCTCTTTTACTAAGGATATTCCACCTTCAAGCCCTTTGGTGATTCTCATTCTTTCCTTTCAAAGCAGAGTGAATATCTACCACCTACAACTCCAATGGGGAAGGATGTTATCAATGCGAGTTTGTTGAATATGGATGTTGCACAAAACTTCAGCTTTCTGGAGATTTATTTCCAGAATCTGCAATAAACTGGTCCTTCCCTTTCTTGGGCATCACCCTTTGCCTATCTTTATGCAAGCCTTTCCCTGTGCTTCACTGTTCTAGATTGTGAGATCCTCCAGATCAAAGGTTATTGTTATCCCTGCTTCCAGGGCTGTACATATATTAAGAGCTTGGCACACAGTAGGTGATTAATAGCTCCTTATTAAGTAAACACAAATAGCATAGTATTTACTGTGCTATATTCTCATTTGCAGCATGGACCATATCTTATATTTCATATATTTCCCCCAGCCCATATATTGTGATTGTAACAGTGCTTTGAATATGTGACCTGATAACTGATTGGTTCAACTGAACTTCTCTGCAGAATAATATAGCCATCTTCCTTCAGTGACCACCAAACACACCTGCACAAACTCTCTGTGAGTAACTATGACAGACTGGGGAACATCTGTCACCCCAGCATGCAGGCACTCTCTGAGCAGACCTCCAGTCAAGTGCTGCTGCAGGGCCTTTCCTGGCCTGGGTGGCCGCATGCTGCTTCCAAGATTTCTATCACTAGTCAACATTTGCTGCAGTCCCCCAGCTTGCTGGGCTTTCTGCATCCTACAGTGGCTCACTGAATCTATTGGAGCTCCTTGGCTTCTCTCACAGAGTGCTAGACACAGTTCTAGGAATTGTTGTAATATGGCACATTGCACAGAAATGGTGTCTGTCATATTTAACCACAAAATGCTGCTCTTGTAAGTATACAAATTAAATTTGGGACAAGGAGAAGGAAAGTTCCCAAACAGTAAAATCTGAGAGTAGAGGCTTACAGGTAAACTGAATGTTCCTTTAAGGAACATCTCATATGGTTATTTAACATTTTATTACTTAGATTTCAACAACATGCTAAAGCACTTTACTTATGTACACACACACCAACTATATAACAATCCCTGGTGGTAAGTGGTATAATCTCATTTCACAAACAAAGACTCTGGGGCTAAGAACGTTGATATAATTTGCCAAGGAGCAAACAGCCATGAAGTCAACACTGTTTCACAGACCTGGGGCAGCCAAATTGTTGCTCTTTATGTTCTTTCTCTTACATCCTAGAGAATTTAACTCTGTAAAGACCAGAGACATTGTTCCATCAGCCCCATCATCACCAGAGCATCCTAAGGTCCATATATGCAAAGTGACTTATCCAAATAGAGTAGCCATCAGTCAAGTTGCGAAGACTTTCTCACATCACCCCTCGCCAGGCTCCCTCCTGCTATGGCACTTTCCCCAAACAAAGGATAAGCCCCCTGAGGCCAGCACTATATTTTATTAATTTGTGGTTCTCTCTAAGCAACTAGCAGAACATTGCATGAAGAAGATATTTGCCAATGAATCAGTGACTATTTATGGTCTAAGAAAAGGAGACCCATAGATTGGAAGCTCAATCTAGAACACCTGGACTCTCGAAACTTTGTTGGCATTGCTGGATGACATGTGTTTCTTTTGTGACAGACTCTATCAGCCAGCTCCCAGAAAGCCAGAGCCTTATCACTTCTCTTTTGGATGCAGCTAGAGCACTGCACAAAGAAGGCTTAACTAACATTATTTATTTTTTAATGTTAAAAAGGATGATGTGCTGAACTGCAAGGAGAGTGAGATGAAGCCAGTGGGTGGTATCCCTGAGCTGGATTGGGGCGTGGCGCTCCAGGGGTCCAGTCATCCTGGAGCACGTGTTCACCACCAGCTGAGTTATTAATATATGAACTTTGCCACCGCTCACACGCACTGCCTGCTGATTTTTATACTATGTTGCATAATTAATCCGTCAACATTTGGTGACAGTATAAATATTAATAATATGATCACACAGCTAACTGTTCCCTTTAAAATTCAGCACCAAGGAGATAAACTAGCCACTTAATCTTGCTGGATTCCAAAAAGGGGAGGGAAGAGTAGGAGAGGAGGTGGAGATGAAGGAGCGTGAAAGGAAGTGGCTGCAAGCTAATTGGGAAAGGAAGCTTCCTTATTTAAATCTGGTCTCACTTGTACTTCAGATGGGTGTTTAAAGGCACACCACTTTGAAGCTAGCTTAGTTCTTGTATTCCTAAGTAATGAGATAATCTTTTTTCTCTCTCTTTCTCCTTTTACTCAAGGACAGGGAGCTCTCATCTTTCCATCTGGCAGTCCTCTCCTCTAGATTTGGGGAAGAGCACCAGTAAATTCCGGGAGATATCTAAGCCAACCATTCCCTTTGTTTAGTGAAACAAGACAGGTTTGTGTCCTCCTGGAATGCCAACCCACAATAATTTACAGAAAGTCACAGGACAGCCGCAGCATTGAAATGCAGATGTGATTAGAGAAACCAGGGAGAGAATGTGTGTTGGGCTATTATAGCTTTACATAAAGTGTACTTTTCCATTCAGCCTGCCAAATGCCCTCTGTTTGTATTAATCAAGCAGCTCCTAAAAACTTACCATTTCCAAGAATTCTACTGAATTGGCCATTCAGCAGTCATGCATTTTTCTGGACAGGACTCCCCGTGGCTGCCCACTCAGCCCTCCCCCCACTTTTCATGCTGCATGCTCATTTACTCACCCAGCAAATATTTCTTGAGCATATTTATTGAGGTGCAATACAAGAATATGTAGGACATTTAAAAAATAAAAATTATCAAATGAGAATCACGGCTCAAGAAGCATAAAGTTTAGTGATGAGATAAAGCATAAATAGCAGCAACTATTACATTGATAGGAAAAATATCCACACAGCAAGAAACATTCAGATGCATTTTACATCCTTGTTTTTTCTATGGAATTTTACAGTCTTATTCTGGTAATTATATTTTTGCTATGCCTTTTATTTATTTGTCCCTTTATTATCACTACAATTATTTCTATTCAATGCCACCAACAAAGAAGAATGAGGAAATGAAAACTGAAATGGACCTTTGAGATTATCTAGTCAACCAGATCGTTTCAGAGGTGAGAAAACAGGTCCAGAGAAATTCAATGAGTTGGCCAGAGTCCTAGGTTTAGTTACTGGGAGAACAAGGATTTAGATCTAAGCTTCCCCACTCCCAGATTAATGCTTCCATTGCCAATGTACCCTCTGATAAAAATGCAACTGAGAAAATTGTAATTGAATCATCAATTACAAACATCAGGGGATTTAGGTTGTATATTTATTCGAGATGAAATGAATCTCAAGATAGGTCCCATTGAAAAGGTCTGAACACGGTTTCTCCATAATATCAGTACAGATATTACTGAGGAGAGACTGGCTTTCCCCTTTCCATTAACCTTTAAGTCCACAGGATGGGCTTTGGGGTGGGTGGGTCCCTTCACTCCCTGAAATTGAATGGAGGGCCTTCGGTACTTTTTTGGGCGTAGGAAGCTCTTCAGATACTTTATCATATTCTCCAAATTATAAGTGACAATAAATAAGAGAGACGAAGGAACCTCTTCTCTGGACAATCTATGGAAGGTGGTTTATATCAAGCTGGGAGAGACCTCAGGGCTACCCAGACTTTGCTACTCCAGTTTTCAGCCTGAATGTGTGGTCCTTGACTCCAGGGGAATGTTAACGAGGCCAGAACTCCAGTCTGTGTAATACAAATAAAGAGCAGGCGGCAAATTCCTCCATCGACACACCAGTCACTTTGTTTTACAGAGTACAGAAAATGAAAGGGATACTTTAGATTAAAAGATTTGTTTAATGGTCTGATTAATTCATTCCAAACAGACCAGCACTGTTCTAGGATTCTCCTTTCACTCCTAACCTTTTCGGCTTGTTTTCACGCATGCTGAATTTCCTTTCTTCTTCTCCCTTATTTAATTTTATTTATTTATTTTTGGCAGTTTAAAATTCAATCACTGCTGCTCTGCTTCTGGTGTGTGTGTGGCGGAGTGTGTGTGCGTGCATGTGTGTTTCCCAAGAGAAGAGCCCCAAATGTTTTTAGAATCCATACCTGTCATCACAAGACTCATCAAAACGCATTATCAGGTCTTAAACAAACACTGTGGGGGCTCGGTAAACAATAAAGGGGCATGCGCTTCTGCTGACCTTTTGTACCGTGGACACCAGTCCATTTGCTTGCCGTAGTTTGCAACATTAATTAGTGGTGAGAACCTCTGCTTCACATTGTAAGTAAGAGACTGAGAAGGATTTGCTGGCTGTAATGAATGCAGCATCAGCAGGTGCCAGCCGTAGGGGGACAAAGCACAGAAGCTTTTTGGTGGGACATTCACAGGCTTTTCACTCTATTATATTAACAGTGGGTTGCTTGTGTCCTTTTCAATTTTTTTGTAAAATAGACCATACCCTTTCCCATGCTTCCTATTTCCATCTTATCCTTGATATCTGGAAAAATGATTATGACTGGAGTTTGATGCTCTGGCATTTTTGAACGTAGATGACAGGAAAAATATGGTTTAAAAATTATTGCCTCCCACTCAGAAAAAAAATCTTTGGTCCATAGATTTGAATGGAATCAAGATGGTCTGAGACATATCAGATTGAAGCAGGTGAGGACTTTTATGAATATCAAGAAGAAGTCCATGTCCATGTTTAAGATTGACCAGATGTTTGGTTTAGCCCTATTTTGTTTTCACCTCATGCTAGCAAGTGTGAGACGTGCTGGATCCCTTTAATTGTTTATTTTTAGAAACTCTTAATAACTATCTAATTGCAAATATCACCCTCTTAGCTGGTAAACAATCAAACAAAAAAGATATGTCCAGTCTATGTGTTTTGAATTCTTGATTGCCAGGGCTGGTGGACAAAGACTTACTGAGGAGATTTATATGTGATACAAGTCTTGAAAAATTATAAAGGAGAATTTTATGTATTTGTCTACATTTTATATTTTTCCATATATTTCTTTATGCTCTGCCCCTTACCGTAAAGGATTTGAGGCATCTTATCAGGTGCTATGTTCTAGTTAGTTCTGTTTTAATAGTTAATCAGGTGCTATGTACTAGTTAGGTCTATTTTAATAGTTAAAGCCAAAAGAGTGCATGCAAAGCACAGGAAATGTGAACATGGGATGTTCATAGCAATTATTACTTTGGAACATAATATAAGAAGGCTTTTGAGAAAAAAAGACATTCTTGTAATATTTTTCAAAACCAGCAGGAAAATAATCTTTAGGTTAAATAAACTTTTAAACCAGGCTTCAGTACAGATTTAATACACCCCTGAGTCTACAGATGCACAACTAAAGCATTCAATAGTTTGTACTCTTGGTGACTTAACAGAAATAGTGAAGAGAGCTCACTGCTTCTGCTCTATTTTTTTTTTCCAGAGAAGGAGCAGCTAAAGTAATTAAGTCATTCAATCCTGAGAGAGCTGCCTCATCTTGGGTTTCATCTGCAGGAGATCTGTACTGCTCTGAGTCTCTGCAAATGTTTCAAATGGAAGTTTTATTTTCCCCTCGAATTGGAACCTTGGGCTGCTGTCTGATATTCATAAAAGGAGTGGTGACAAATCCACTCATTTAATAAAAAGATGTGAATGAAGTGAGGGGGAGGAAGCCAATGGGCTGAGACTCAAGAGCTGCAGGTGTGTCTCCTGTGAAGACATCATTCACTGTGGCCAACTGGGTTTCCATGGAGACAGCTTGCATACTGGTGCCCAGGCCCATCCACTGGCTCCGCCCACAGCATCTCCGTGCTCACCAATCAAGATGGGCTATGCTAATGAGGACCAACTTCTCTTCGCTGTTTCCTGCCTTGGATTCAGGACATTTCTTAGGGAGGTGAATGCTAAGCAATGCCATTCTTCTCGGTTAGAAGAATGTGTTTAATCACACTAAGATGTGACGTCACCTACAGATGAGATCCGGTCAGGGTTCTGGCTTTTTGCTTGTTTTGGGTACAGGTGAGATTCAGGAGATAAAAAATTCAAATGACTTGCCAAGTCCTGCCCTAACTTATCCTCAGAAGAATGAAAGCTTTTTCTCGTGAGGATCCCTCTCCTTAAGGATGGGAACAAAAAACATTGCTTTTTTCATTTCTTTATAACAATGGACAGGTGGAAGAAAAGAGTAAGGGAATAATTTCATTGTTTGATGTGTATACATATATACCTACTACCCAATTGTATTTTCATAACTTCCAGAGTCAGAACAGAGTAGTAGGGTAGAGGAGAAACCTAAGTTGTACTTTTTACTGCTTTTAACTCAGTATGTGAACTTGGAAAGGCTAATTCATCTCTTCAGTTCCCTATTTATTCATCTTTAAGTTGAGACTTTTGGG
The DNA here is from genome assembly GCA_029593785.1 of Cabassous unicinctus. NCBI lineage: Eukaryota > Metazoa > Chordata > Mammalia > Cingulata > Chlamyphoridae > Cabassous > Cabassous unicinctus. The sequence continues at coordinate 17,696 of JAQZBX010026024.1, forward strand.
AGAGTTGATCCCTATGATCTCTTTTATTTCTAAAAGTCTCATAATCCCTGTTTCATATGTGAGGCAAGTTAGAGCAAAAGAGCCAGACTGGGAGGGAGAGAGCTTAGTGGGCACAATATGGAAACAGTCAAATAACTTGGCCTTATGCATCTTCATGACAGCCAGTGTCATACATTTTCCATATAACATACATCTTTACTCCCTCTGCCTTACTGGAATTAAGTCACATGCCCCAAAGGCAATAAATAGTAACTCAAGAGGTCACATTTATTTGCACAAATATGTGATTACAGTAAATACCATTGATTGTACACTTTGGATGGATTTATGCTTTATTAATACGTACCAATAAAATTGATTTGTTAAAAAAAAAAAAAGGAGGTCACATTTAAATGCCATATCTCAACAATCCAACAACAGATCATCCTGTTAAAGAATTAACTCTTGCCTTTCTGTAGGTGGCTTGCTCCTTGCCAAATTTTACTCCTAAACCAGTTAGTCTCTAGCAACAAATAAATGTTGGAGTTTTGTTTCCACCTCAGTGTTCTCCAAGAACACAATTCAATCATAAAATAATAAAGTTATCCTAAGCAAAGATGTAAATAAACCCGAAGCAAAAAATCTGTGGGGAAAAAATAAAGGCACAGCACTTCTGAAAAGAATTAGTAAACTATGTCCTAATAATATGTCCTTTTCAATGATGTAATTTACTACCCCTCTCCTGGTCTAAGGGCATAGAAATGTTAATTGAATTTATTAAAAATCTAGGTGAATCTAAGTAAAACCTTCCTCTAAACCCTGTGGGAGAAAGACCACTATGCATTAAAATAAGCTCTGAAATCAATTCTATCTGAAACACTTATTCATTCAGTTAAATACTATGGGAGTATTTTAAAAACCAATGTAACTTTATTACTTGAAGTTTACTTTAATTTAAAGAATGTCTAAGATTAGGTTTAATGTATAGGTGTAATGTGCAAGTCCAGGTTTGATCCTAATCAGATAGGCACACAAACAATTAATATGAAAATTTCTTTTAAGATAGTTTATTTTTTAAATAGGTTACACATTACTCCTGGCCTCATGTACACAGAATTCCCTTGCTTAGAAATTAATTTATTCTTATATTGTGCCAAAAGCAACTGCAGTTGAGTCCAGGTAGCAATTTCACTAATATCGCTGATTCTGATAAAGGTGACTGCCGCACAAAGTACAGCCCATTTTCACTACTATGTGCCAAGAACCTATTGGCGCAGTTTACATGTACTAATTCATTTAATCCTCAGAACAGTTTTGTGAGACCGTGGCTGTTATTAGCTCCAATTAACAGATGAAGGACCTGAGGGTCAAGTAACTCTTGCATCATCACCAGCCTAGTAAGTGGCAGATCCACTTCCTCAACAGAGACTCTCTCTGCAGCCATGCACCTTACCCATTTGGATGGAGGAGTCTCATGCTGTCATGAAATTTTAAAAAGCCCAGAGGAAAGAGAAACTTTGCAGAGATGATTCTACAAAATGGCAGCACATATGACCTTTTCTCATTAAAACCCAACAATAACAACAAAAACCAAACGCCACACAATGATCCCTATTAAATATAAAACAAAGAACCAAAGATACCTACAGAATACAAAACATCCGTAAAAGAAAGAAAAGGTTATATTAACATTCTAGCAACATGCACAAGCCTAGGACCCCCACCTAGAGCCCTGGGATTTAGGCTCCTACCATGGGGTTTGGGGCTTGCACTGCACCTGGTGAAAAAAAAAAAGCCCATAGGGTCGGGGACCTCAGATCTAAATTTTCCAAGTAGTCAGGTGTATCTGATCATATAAACAAAGTACAGACTCTATTGATTAAAATTTTAATCAATATGACATCCAGGGAGTCTAAAGTTGTATGAATACAGTTTTCCATGCTCAAATTACCATATCTGATAGAGCTGGGTTCCATAGCTTTCACTGCTCAGGTGGACAGTGGAGGAGGATGTGAATTCTGGCGACAATATCAAAGGTTCTCTTTACTCACATTCCGCCCTCTACAGTTTCACAATTCATCCTTTGCCATCTCCATCTGCTCTCCTCAGAGAACAGCAGGGCCTTTAGAATTTTCCCTTTATTGGATTTCTCTTCTAGCTTTGAAAGCTTTCACTATGTGGTTATCGAGGAAGGGAAGAGTAATGAAAATTGTCATTAATGAAAGTAAATACTGTTCATTAACTTCAGCTGTAACTCATCTAAAAGCTAAAATGACTTCATAATTAAAGTGCTAACCAACATTAGGCATAAGAGTATAATAATTAATTTAAAATTGCACACAATAGTACAAATTTAAAGTAATAACTAAAATGAAAATAAATGGGGGAATGATATTAACACCATAGATATCTTTTGGATAACTCAAATAAAGTAAGTGATTTCACTGTCACATCTAAAGAAAATGAATAGCTTTGATTCTGACATCTGGTATTTCCCAGCATGATTCCCTTTACCTTTTCTTACCCACCTGGAAGGTAATGATAATAACATTTACCTTCTGTGCCTCTCAAGAATATTAATATTTTAGAAGGATTCTGGAAAAGATGCATTAGGGAGCAGACTATATTTTTTGGACTTAAATTGTGTCACATTGGTGTTTCTTTCTGTAGTCACAAGACATGCATATAATAGGTGCTCAAGCAATGTCTGCCTAATTGAATAATTTAATTTCTTACATATAAACACGGCTGTTTAATCATTCTTCAGAAGTGACTCCCCACACCTTAGAGTTAAGCAGAGAAATTGTAAAGCCTTGAAAGACCTGTGCTTCTCAGAGTGTCTGGTGGGTGTGGGGGATGGGGGAAAAGGGGGTCAAGTATGTTAAGGGTGAAGACTGAATGGCTACTGGGAAGTTCATTTCTTCTAGGCCAGTGGTTCTCAAATGACCTGGAGGACTTGTTAAACACAGTTGGTTGGGTCCCACCCTGAGTTTCCAGTTCTGTAGGTCTGGAGGCGGCCCAGGAATCTATATTTATAACAAGTGCCCAGGTAGTCCAGATGCTGCTGGGCATTGAGAAACACTTGTCTAGACTAAATCAAACCTCCAATATTCCCTAGTAACTGGGGAGATTTACTCTAGCATCATTATGCTATAAACAGTTTGCACCCCAAATGCAACATGAACATTACTGATAAAAATTCTAATGTTTTTAACTTTCCGTGTGACTGTGGACAATTTCTCTGATCTTGTATTTTCTTTAAATCTGAAACAAACATATGCACCTAGCTTATAAATGGGCACGCTATTGAATCTGTTTATTTTCTGAATATGTCCTTTTTGGTTGTACACAGTAAGTACCTTATAGATACTGTGATATTTAAGTTCTTGTATCGACTTTGCCAGTTTATGGTGCACAGTTGCTTGGTTAAGCAAGCACTGGCCTGATTGTTACTGTGGAGGTGTTTTGTGGATTTAAATGATCAATAAGTTGATTGCATCTATGGCAGATTACATCTACAATCAACTGAGGAGATGGCCTTCAGGATGAGAGAAGTCGCATCTAATCAGTCAAATGCATTAAAAGGAGAAATGATTTCAGCAGTCAGAAGGAAGAATTTCCATCTTTACTTCAGCTCACCAGCTTCTCCTGGGCAATTCATCAAAACCATTTAAATTTCCAGCTTGTAACCTGCCCTACAGAGTCTGGACTTGCCCATCCCCATAGTTGTATGACTTAATCCCTATAATAAATCTCATAATATTTAAATTATATATATTTATATCCCCTGCCAGTTCTGTTTCCTGGGAGAATGCTAACTAATCCAAATACTTTCTACAAATGATTCAAATTCTGTATTAACTGAGGGGAGACCACATAACTTTTATTCAGTTTTCACATCTCTCAAATGTAGATGATATTTCTTGACCTGACAATCCAATAGGATCAGGTGAACTGATGTTAGGAATAAGTAATTTGAATACTGCAGGCACTATTCAAGATTTATATTGTCCCCAGTGATATTTCATTATGACCTATTTACATCTGAGCAAAGAGGGCCCCTGTCCTTTTCAGACTTCTTTCCTTTCAACTCCTAAATGTTAGAGTTCTTCTCTTACATTAAGTGGCCTTGTCCAATCCAATTTCTTTCCTAAAAATGACCAGACATGTTTCTCTGATCCAGAACTGTTTGTGCTCCTGACCATATAGCCAACAACCTTCTTCACATTCTGCTTGAACATTTCCTAGGCATCTACAACGTAATATGTCCAAAGCTGAAATCCTGTTCTTTTCCCTGAAAATTCATTCTTCCCCCAAGAAATGTTACTCCCATCCCTCCAGTTAGTCTTGCCAGAAATTGGGGAATCATCCTTGGCCCCTCCCTCTTCCTCAACCCTAATCTAATCCATCACCAAGTCTATTGATTCTGTCTCTAAAATATATTTCTATTCTATTCAATTCTCTCCATGCTCACTACCAGCACCCTGATCTAAAGTAACACCATCTTTGCCCTCGACTAGTGGAAGACCTTTCCTTTAATTAGTCTCCCCAATTCCTCTCTTCCCCTGACATTCCTGCCTTATAATCTCACCTCCTGACAGCAGATACAAGGATCTCTTTGAACTGTCATTTCCATACTCGTCATCTTCATTGTTAATATTTATATAAACTTTCTGTGTGCCAGACATTATAGTAAAAAATTTATATTTATTAACTTATAGAGCAACAATCCTTTGAGGTATTGTCCCTCCCCCCTTTTTAGAAATGAAAAACTGAAACTACAGAGACGTGAGTAACTTATCCAAGGTTATATGCTTGGAAGCAGCAGAGCAGTAGGTAATAGAGCCCATATTAGGTTATATGGCTACAATGTTCCTAAATATGTGACTCCCTGGATTAAGCCCCATCATGGCTTTCCATTGCCCTTAGGATGAAATCTGCAATCTTCATCAGGATCTCCAGGTCTTTGTACAACCTGGTCTTGGCATACTTCATGAGCATCACCTCCAGATGTTTTCTCCTTTGCCCACAATGATCCTCCACATAGGCTTTTTGCAGTTACTTAAATGTGCCATACCTTCTACTTCAGGTCCTCTGGACATGCTGTACCCTTAGCCTGGTTCTCACAGCTTTGGAGAGCTTTCACTGGCCCTACAAACCTAAATTATGATTTCCTTTTGTCATGTTTATTACATCCTCTCTTTTCTTTTTGTAATACTTGATATAATGTCTAAGCAATTATTTGTGCATTTTTTTTTTCTCATCTAGCTTCAAGAGGTCAGGGGCCAGGCTGCCCCACCGACCACTAACTAGGAAATATCTAGCAGACCTGATATAATGTGTGAACGTTCTAGCAGAAAATAACAGATATGAAGATATAATACAACACAGGCTGTCAATATATGTGAGAAGTAAGGAGCTAGAGAAGGCAGAAGATGCTTAGAAGAAGACATGGAACTGAGAAGAGAAAGAATTTGCAAAGGAAATGAGTTGACTGGGTTTAGACAACAGATGAAAAAAAACAGAGTCTGGTAATGACCTCATATGGGGGTCCAGGAAGAGGCACTAACATGAGGGATTTCGGGGCAAAGGACTAGTAGGAACAATGTTGCCCTATAGAGCAGTATAGTCATGAACCTAAAGGTTGTACTTAGATAACCAAAGAGAAATAACAATATTCTCCTTGGGAATGGAAAACTGAGAGAAAGCACTCAAAATAGGCTGGAGGGAGTGAGTCTGATACAATTTAGAAACAGAAGAAAACCTACATTCTTCCCTTATAGTGGTCAAAGCAAGGGTCTCAGTGGTAGGTTGACTTATGTATCCCAACAAACACATGTTCTTGTTTTTAATCTGCTGCCTTGTAGGTATGGAACCATATAAATAGGACCTCTTGAAGATGCTATCTTTAGAAAAGGTGAGACCAGCTGAATCAGGGTGAGTCTAAATCCATATTTCTGTAGGCCTATAAAGAGGACTCAGAAGTCACAGAAGCCAGAAAATGGACAACATCAACATGTGACGGAGATAAAGCCAAGGAATCCTAAGATTGTCAGCAGCCAGCACCAGAAAGTACAGACTCCAAGAGAAAAACAGTCTTGCTGAGATCTTGATGTGGGACACCTTTTAGCCTCAAAATTATGAGCCAATAAATTCCTGTTTAAGCCAAGACAAGTTTGTGGTATTTGCCATAGAAACTCAGGTAAACTAGTACACTCTTTTCCGCAGCCAGCCATAATTAGCCAGTATCAACATTGCCCTCCTGATCAGGTGGCATCAAGAGGGCGGGTACTGAAGGGATTTGCAATGCTCTCACCTAAACCCTGCCTTAAACTGCTGCATTGGACCTTGGCAGCCTTATCCTGGAATGTTACTTCAGATACCCTGGTTAGATAACTCATAGAAATAGCAAGGAGTCCAATTCTTCATACACATGTAGAATATGAAAAAAGTCCATCTAAGCAGCATGGAATCATAGAAGCTGCACTTGGTCTTGCTGGCTTTCTTTCTGATGTCTAGAAATTCCTGACATCCTCTCAGTGATTGAGCATGTGGTGATGACTGTGAGAGCAATGTGGCCCATGGCTTTCAGTGAAATGAAGTTGGCATTGATTTGCAAGTGCTTAGCGGAAAAGGCAGCAGGTGCTAGGGGAGCTGCTATTCTCTCTCCCATCTGAGGCTCACACGCGTGCATGCACATATACACACACACACACATATACCCTTTTAGGCCACCTGGGTCTGCAGACAGGAATAACTCCCTCCAATATTTGGCTATCATGGAGGAGGGAGAACAGTATCATCTCACCAGAGAGATCACAACGAAAAATAGGCCTGGGAGAAATGGGATTTATACTCTAGTTCTGCTGTGAGGATATAACATGGAACCACTCAGGAAAACCTGTAATCATAGTTCTAGAACAGTAATTAGATGTAGTAGAGCTAGGTACCCCAGAAATACTGGTTCTTTAACTTAATCCACTCCTGTGTGAGCCCTTGTAAATAGGACCTTTTAATGAGGTTACTTCAGTTAAAGTGTGGCCCAGCGAATCAGGATGGCCTTAATCATAATAATGAAGGCTTTATACGGAAAGCCACAGAGAGAGAGAAAGCCAGAGGGAGGAGCCAGAAGCTTAAAGTCAATGGAACACAGAAAAGAAAGAAGCAGCCAGGAGAGGCTGCCCTATGCATTGTCAAGTGACAGAAAAGCCAAGGACAAACAGTCGCCAGCACCCAGCCCCAGAAAACCGCAGTCTTCTGGGAGAAAGCATCACCAAATGACGCCTTGACATTAGACTTCTCCTAGACTCAAAACCATGAGCCAATTAATTGTTATTGTTTAAGCCAATCCATTGCATGGCATTTGTTTTTAAAAGCCAGGAAGTTAAAAACAGACATAAATAATGGCAGCAGTAGAAATAGTGATAGTATTAATATATCCTTATTTTATTGGATTGGCTGTGAAAGTGCTGTAAGCTCAAGTCAACAGGGAGGGATTGTGATTCTCACAGTGCTCTGGGAATCAGCAGAGCTGGTGATAGCAATGCCATTTGACAGTCAAGAACAGAGTGATCGGCTTAACGGACTTGTTCAAAATCACACCAGTTATGCCTCGAAAAGACCTGTACTACATCTTCCTGGTTATCAAAGCTAGATAGTGGCTTTATATCCAGATTTTTGTTTTGTTTTCATTTATTCATTTTCTTTACAATAGATCTTTGTGACTCCTACTTGTTACACCATGAAACGAAGGGCATTGTTTCATGGAGGAGAGTGTGCTATTGCTGCCTATTTTTCATGTTAAAACTACTAATTCCATCTCCTTGGTCTCCCCTGCCATAAAGAAAATAGGAAGGGGTAGGGAATACAGGGAATTAAAATGCACTGTGATCTATTTATTACAAACACTTCATTACATGAAGAATGTTAAACACCTCTCTCAAAGCCAGCTCAATTCTAAGGGAAAAAAACAACAACAATGAGGCGTTTAAAAGTTTTAAGTAATTAAATCTTTTAGTAATCTCCACTCTGGCTCAGGTGGTTGATTTATTTTTTCTCCCTGAGCCTCCCATTTCCACAAAAAGGGGTTTGGGCATTTGTACACATTTTTTCTTGCTTCTCTTTTCTTTCTGCTGCTAATTTCTTTAGGTCCCTTAAAACAACACCTTTACTGGGCATAAGAAATTTGCAGGTAGAAGAGATCAAGACAGAAGGGTGGAGAGAGTGGGGCTGAGAGAGTCAGCAGCCTCCCACCCTTGCCTGGCCAGTTCTAACCCCCGTTACTGGGGCCTGGAGTGGAAAGGCTGACCCATTAAACACAGCAAGAAGGCAGCTCCAGCAGCCCTTGCCTGTCAATGTGTTTGTCTCCAGTCCATGGAATTTTCATTATTCATTATTCGCTGGCATGGCCGCACACCAGCACCAGGTTCTGTCTAATCCCCACCCGATAATGTATTTCTGATAAGCATGACGGGGCTCGGTGCTCCTGACAGCACTCACGTTTCCAGCAGGATTACGCACATTTACATGAGCAGGCACTGTGAATTCAGATGGCCCAGACAGGTGGGTCGGCAGGTGGGGGCCCAATAGCCAGGACCCCGCCCCCCACAGACCAATAGCCCAGGGCTGCTCCAAGCGGTGCCGTGAGGGCTACTGATGGGACTCGCTGCCTGTCGGCCCTGCCTGCCCTAACCCTCCTCTTCCCATCTCAGCACCCTGATGTGTGAAGCAGCCGCACAGACATCAAAAATCAGAGGGAAATTGGGACATGCCATTTTGACTTTCCCAAGGTGAGAATGTGTCTAAAGAAATCATGAGTCCTTTACTTCCAATTCATAATCTTGTAGATGCATGCATTTCACTGTCCAGAAAAAATTATTTACGCAGCTTCCACATCAAAATATCAAAAGATATTTGTCCCAGGGCAAACTCTTAGGGTCTTTAATTCAGTCCTCTTTTTCTTACAGTCAGAAAGAATGTATCTCATGCATCTGTAACTTGTTTAAAAGCATTTGTGGAAAAGGCAGCATTAGCACCAAAATAAAAAAAAAAAAGGTCCCAATCAATTCAGATTATTTAAGAGTGTTAAATTCCCTTTGAAGCTGATGTCAATTATGTTTTTATATCTTCCAAGTAAAGTGGCCACTTCATAAGGGGTGTGCAATCACCAGCCTGACGAAGAGAGTGCCTGCTTTTATGCCATTATACTCGCAATAATTCTCAAATGTCTCCCCTCTCTAACCTTACTGCTCCCCTAGGCTGGTCCTTCATCACCCCATGTTCAGTTACACTAACAACTTCCTACCTAAACTCCTTTGCCTCCTGTCTTGTCCCTCAAAATCTGCCTCCTTGAAGCTTCCAGGACATTCATGTGATACATATGTCTGGTTGCATCTCTAGCTGCTCCAAACTCAACAGTGTTTTCCCCACACCTAGGGACTGGAACAAGCCATCCAAAATCTTCTATGAAGAGCCAACTCCCATTCCAGCTGCATCTTCTAACCCTGGCTCCTTCCAGCTTTTTTCCCATTATCAATACAATCCCATTTGAAATCCTTCTATAGCTACCATGTTATTTCCAACCTTCATGAGGCTGTTTGTGATGTCTCATCTATCTGCAGTTCTTAATTCCTTCATGTCTCCAGGCAAATTCCTCCACATTTAAGTGACAGCTGAATTAGTTTTCTCTCCCTATATTGCCATAATACTCTGAGCATGTTTTAACATGGTACTTGCCACATTTAATTCTAATGATCTCTTTAAGAACCCATTTCTGATACTAGAACTAAATTCTCTGTTCTACTAACATCTGTGGGGCCCAGGGCTAGAGTTCAAATGGCAGACCACATACTAAGTCTGAATATTTAAAAGTTATAAATCAAGCTATCAAATCATTAATTAAAATATGTTCTATGCTTCTACCTTGATAAATATTTCTTTGTTATGACCCGAAAGACTATGCTCAAATTTAGAATTCTGGGTTCCTCAGAGCTCTTGGCTGGAATGTGGCATGCTGGGATAACCGTCATCCGAGCCTTCTCTTAATCTCTCCTCATCTCTGAATACATCTCACTATGGGAAGGACCTTGTGTACATGTGTGGGGACACCTTAGGCCAAATATCCATCTTTATCCACTGCCCTGAAATCAACTGTCTCTTGAGCCTAGAGGTACACACGCGGCAGTGCAGTCCAGCTAGGGAAGGAGACTTACTGAAGAGGCCATGTAGGCTATGGAAGCTGGCTTCAGATGATTTGGCAGGGATTTCAATGACTCAGCAACCAGAGCACTTTATAAAGGGGAAGCCCCAGATGGTCATGTCGCCTTGGATCTAACTCCTCACCCCAAGGGAAGGGGTACAACAAAAGCAGGCTGAAGTGTGGGGCCCAGGGCAGGCATCCCTCTTGCCTAGTCTGAGGGCAATGCTATTCTTAACCCTAGTCAACTGCTGGTATGCAAAAGAGCTCAATAACTGCTGAATAAATTATCCAGCAAAGAAAGAATGGCTGAATCATTACTCAAAAGCATATATGAAGTTGTGCCATGCTGGGTGTCATCGGGTGAAGTAAAGATTAGTCTGTGTTATTTAAAGTTGATAAGAATGGGGCTCTGAGTTTGAAAGAATGTGTATTCATCAAACATGATCACAAACTTTACCTGGTTAAATTTAGGCAGAGTTCAATATTTAATTACTTTTTTACATTAAGGTAGTACAAAATGATATAATGCAAAAAGCATGGAATGAAGTCAGGTTTAATCCCAATGGGCCTTTGTTTCTCTATCATTTGATAATAATAATAATAATATTAAACATTAAAAATATAAATAGAACACCTGAGACTAGGCCTGGCAAATAAATGCCTATTTCCTTTCCCCATTCTCACAAACCCCAGGGAGCATCAAGTAGGCTAGTGCTGAGCTTCAATAAACTAAAGAACAAAGAAGTGAAGGGAAGAATGGCTCAGCTACGTGGTGAAATCAAGTTACACAGGCCTCTCCCTTCCAGAAACACATAGAAATACTAGGTAAAATATAATAAAGGGTGGCAAAATAATTAAATACATATCTTCAAAGGAGAAAATAAAGAATTCCCCAGTGCCAGTAGAGCTCCAAACCAGAGCACTCCATTTGAGCTGATACTATGGGCAACCAGGAGGTTATTGAACCTGGATATGAATTCTATTACTGGAAGATCCACGCAGAAACAGGAGATGTGACCATGGGCCCACACAAAATGGGAAGCTGGAGCTGAGAGCTTTCCATGAAGCCACTACTCTCAAACACCTGTCAATTTCGTAGAAGTAGAGAGGGGGAGGAATATAAAAACTCCACAGACCAGCCTGAGGAAGCTCTTGTTTCTGAATATAAATAACTGAGAAAACAGATCCTTAGAAACATGTCACATGTAGATGAAGTGTCTGAAATTACATGGTGCTGCATTCTCACATGAAGTAACTCCTCATGAAATAGCCACAACTCAAGGTACATGGATGAGTCTCCCCGATGAAACAAATAGTAAA
>JAQZBX010026025.1:0-29184 GCA_029593785.1 Cabassous unicinctus
TTTTTTTTTTTTTAAGATTTATTTATTTATTTATTTATTTATTTATTTATTTCTCTCCCTGCCTCGTTTGTGCTTGCTGTCTGTTCTCTGTGTCTGTTCATTGTGTGCTTGTCTTCTTTTTAGGAGGCACTGGGAACTGAACCTGGGACCTCCCATGTGGGAGGGAGACACCTAATGGCTTGAGCCACCTCTGCTCCTGCTTGTTGTGTCTCTCATTGTCTCTTTGTTGCACCATCTTGATGCAGCCTGCTGCATCAGCTTGCTTTCTTGCTCGTCATCTTTAGAGGGTACCGGGAACTGAGCCCAGGAATTCCCATGTGGTAGGCAGGTGCCCAACTGCTTGATCCATATCTGCTTCCCAAGGCTATTTTTAAAATACATTTTTCTCTAGGTGGCTTATCATCAGTCCTGTATAGAAATAGCATAAAATAAACTAAACCCAGATCATGAAATACTGAAGTAGTTATCAAAGGAATGGTGAAATTCATGTTGCTGAAGAGTTTAAATAACTACTGGGTGGTCTAATTAAGTGTAGTCCTAGGAATGTGGACTAGATAATTTGTTGCAGTTCCACAAATTAGCATACCCATTCTTTTCCTGTTGATGGAACTATCCTGTTTGTCAAAGAACTTATGTGAACAATTAAGCCATAAACATTTCTTTGAGTTTGAAATACCTAGTATATACAAGAAGAGCTATAAGCCATGACATACTATATGTAAGTTAGCCACTAAATAAATGGCAAAAGACTGGAAACAACCCAAATGTCCATTACTGGGACTAGTTGATTCACAAAGGTTTGGCCGTACACAGGCACGCCATGCAAGTATAAGGGAATAAAGATATTTCATTATGCTATTGTTGAGTGAGCGCCAGGATTTATAATGGAATGAAGTATGCCATAATGTATCCAAGAAAGGAGGGACTAGACTTCTTCAAATACCTTGCTCTTCCAGATTTGACTCTGGAACCATAAAAATGTTTCACATAATTATAAACCCAAATTAAATTTTAAGAGTGCCTAAAAATCAAAAGAACCTGAGTAGCTAGTTGGTAAGACCACACAGAAATTATGCCAAGCAACTTCAAAATAATGTAATTTGACTGTGTGTTCCAAGTAGAATATGTTCTAAGAACAAAAAGTGCTACATGCTAATTGCATGAGAATGGATGTCCTTGCCGTGTTCCTGACCTGAGGGATAGTACATAGTCTTTCACCATTAAGTATGATCGTAGCTGTTTTTCATAGATACCTTTTATTAGGTTGGGAAAGTCCTCTTCTATTGTTTGCTGAGAGTTATCAAGAATGGAGATTAAATTTTGTCACATAGGTGTTTTTCTGCATCTTTTAATCATGATCCTATGATTTTTCATCTCTGCTTTCTAAATGGAGTAAAATGGATTGATTTTTCTAAATTTTAAACCAAGCTTTCATTCTTGGTGTAAACAACCCTTGAGACACACACACACACACACACACACACACACACACACACTCTCTCTCTCTCTCTCTCTCTCTCTCTCTCTGTTGGATTTGGTTAATATATATAGGTATTATTGACATATACTGATATATAGCTGGGTTTGATTTCCTGGTACTTTATTAAGGATTTTATGTCTATGTTCATAACTGATATTATTGGTCTATAATTTTTTCTTTTTCTTGTAATATTCTTGTCTGGTTTTGGCATCAGTTATACTGGCCTCAGAGAGAGTTGGGAAGGTTTTCCCATACAGATATTTATGATTCTTTAATCAGTTTTGGTAATTTGTGTCCTTCAAAGAATGTCATTAAATTGTTTGCAATATTTCCTTATTTTAATGCCCATATTATCTGTAAAGATATTCCCCTCTTTAATTCCTGAATTTGGCAAATTGTGTTTTCTCTCATTTTTTTAAATTCCATCTTGCTAAGAATTAACAATTTTATCCATGTCTTTAAAGAAACTACTTTTGATCTCAAAGGTTTTCTCTTGTATCTATTTTATCAATTTCTCCTTTATTTCATTCCTTCTATTTACTTTGATTTGCTCTTTTTCTCTCTCTGTATGGTAGACCCTTAGATTATTGACTTAAAACCTTTAAAACCTTAAGCATTTAGAAATATAAATCTCTCACAAGCACTGCTTTAGTTGCACATAACTTTTTATGTGTAATTTTTATTAGTTCAAAACATTGTTTCCCTTGTAATGTTTTTTTGACCCATGGGTTATTTAGAGGTGTATTGCTTAATTTCCACATTTAGAGATTTTCAGATATCTTTTTGTTAATTTCAAATTCATTTTCTTGTAATCAGAGGACATATCTTTATAGTTTTGATCTTTTACATTTATTGACACATGTTTTTTAGCCCAGCTTATGATCTATATTGGTGACAATTCCATGAGCACTTGAAAAATTGTGTGTTTTTGTGTATTTTACGGTTTTGGCATGGAGTAGTGTTATAATGGTATGCTAAGTTGGTTGATTGTGTTATCAAGTCTTATATAAATTTACTGGTCTTCTCAATGTACCATTTCGATTAATTACTGGAAGAGGAGTATTAATCTATAACTCTAGCATTGTCAGTTTATCTATTTTTCCTTTTAGTCCTATCAGTTTTCTTCATGTATTTCGAACTATTGTTAGGTTTACACACATGTAGATTATATCTTCTTGATGAATTGACCCTCTTATCATTATGAAATTTCCTCTTTATCTCTGGTAATATTTCTTGTCTTGAAGTCTACTTTCTTATGCTTAATGAATGCATGGAACTTTTTCCATTTTTTCTTTAGTTTCTTCCTATATATTTATGCTGAAAACACATTTCTTATATACAATATAGAGTTGGCCTTGCATTTTAATCCATCCTGATGGTCTCTGCCTTTTAATTGAAGCATTTAATCCAATTACATTTATTCATATGGAGGGTTAAGTCATTATCTTGATATTTCTTTTATATTTGTCCAATAGGTTTCTGTTTCTTCTTTCCTTCTTTTCTTTTGGATTGAGTAGTTATAGTACTCCACTGTTAAGCAATAGTTCTAGCTTTACCATTACTATTTTAGTGGTTGCTCTAGGGATTAGGCTGTACATCTTTCACTTATCACAGTTGTTCTAGGAGTCCTAGAAAGAAATACGCACCCTCCTGAGCTCCAGAAAGGCTGCGTAAAGGCAGTGATACCAGTGTTTGTGCTGATGTGATGCCAGTATGTTCACCCAGTACTTGGTTTCACTATTTTTTAAATATTTGTCATTGGTTCATCTAGCATTTGATTTGCTAGAAAGAGTATAGGAATCCCATTTTCTTTCAAAGATGGCTGCCCAGTTGTGACCACTACTTACTTTCAATGATTTCAATGCTACCTTTCTTGTATACGAAAACCTTGTATATATTTGGGTCAGCTTCTTTACTTTTCATTCTTTTCTGTTGATCTATGTGTACTAGTACTACCTGCTTCATTATTGCTTGCTAGTACTTTTTAACATCTGGTACATCTAGAGCCCTGCACTACTTTCAGGATTTTTCTGTACTTTCTCACTTGTTCCCCATATGAACTCTGGGATCTAAAAGAAATCACAATAAATGTGAACAGCATTGCATTAAAATTGTGGGTTAGTTCAGAGATGAATAAACTTTCTAAAATTTTCATCGTGTTCCAATTTGCCCTCCAGAAGGCTATGCTAATTTATGTTCTTCTCAGCTAATTTCTCTAAAATCCCTTTATCTAGCTAGTGACACTGTTATCAACTATCATATTTTCTTTGCCAATTTTTTAGGTTAAAATATTTTAATTTTAAATTTGTTCATGGGATTTTAGAAAACTAATAAGCCACACGCATCTTCTCCTTTTAGGTTCAGAACCATTAGGAGACAGAATGATGGAGATGAAACTATTACTGTAATTACTGAAAAACTGAATGGAGAATTTGGCTTTAGGTCTGTGTTGGAGTCGGGAGTGGGTTTGCTACTACTTCACTTCCAAATTAGGCAGTCACCAGTCCCACTGGGTAATATTGGGTATTGCCTAACAGGGCAGACCCCTTAAGGTGTGGTAGAGAGCAGACCAGAATAAATGTTCTGTAGACAGGGAGATTCAAGGAGAGAGGGGAAAACCCAGAGGGCACTGAGCCACAGTGCCTGGTTCCTCCTCCCAAATTCTCTTGTCACTGTTCTTTCCCTGAAGGTTTGGGAGATTGAGAGGGAGAAGAGAGAGACCAGGAGTATTATTCTAATGGAAGTCCATGCACACAGAAAACAAGAATGAGTGTGGGGGCTTGGGGGAAGGAGATTCTCTTTAAATACTTACTAAGGAGATTGAATTTTTGTTTCTTTATCAATAATTTGTGATGCTTATTTTTCTGAATTGCCTGTTTATATCCTTTGGTCATCTTCTATTGAGATATTTGTCTTTCCTTAGTGATTTGTTAAGCACTATTTATATATTATGGCACTCATCTTTTGTAAGACATATTTTTTGGATGAACATTACCGTCCATTTCTTACTAAATACTTTAAGGTGCTTTTTTCTAGCTCTTTTCTTTCCTTGTCATCATAACTGGGATTCTGTTTTCAAATTTATTTTAGTAATGGTATTTTCTTATATTGATTTTTATATATACATCTTACAACTGTCTTGTTCATTAAAATATCTTGCTGCTTTTAATAGACTTTCAGTTGATTCTCTTGGGTTTCCTAGGTTGCTAATTATATTACTTATAAATGCTTTCTCTTTTATAACGCTATTTCTCTGAATTTTTTATTGCTTTATTGAAGTGTCTAAAACATAAAGAGCAGCTTTAAAAACTTGAATAGCAGGTATTCTTTTGTTTTGGTCTTTAATATGAAGGCCCCTGGTGTTTCAACATTGATCATAGTGTTAACTGTTGATTTATGATGCAAGTTCACTATTTTAAGGAAGAATCTGTTTCTAGTTTTCAAATAGTTTAAAAAAAAAAATCAGTATTGGATATTGAATTTATCAACTGCCATTTAGGCACTTTTAATTTTTTTTATTTTTAAAGAAGCTTTAGATTACATAAATATTACATTAAAAAATATAGGGGATTCCCATATGCCCCACCCCTTTTCCACATTAACAACGTCTTTCATTAGTGTGGTACATTTGTTACAATTGATGAACACATATTGATGAACGCATTGCTACTAAACTGTGGACTATAGTTTACATTAGTTTACACTCTGCCCTGCACAAGTTTATACGTTATGACGAAATGTTTAATGGCCTGTATCCGTCATTGAAATGTCATGTAGGGCAATTCCAATGTCCCAAAAGTGCCCCCATGTTACACCTATTCTTCCCTGACCCTCCCCTCAGAACCTCTGGTGGCCACTGCTTTTATCTCAGTGATAAAAGTTCTTCCATTGCTGGAATAATAAGTCTATAATAGAAGAATAGTAAGTCTACTTTAGTCCATTGTTCATTCCCCAATCTTGAGGACTTGGGGATGGTGATGCCCACTCTGTTTCTGAGAGGGGGCTTAGATCCCATGGGGCAGATGGATGGAACTATCTTGCTTGCTGTTGCAGACTCTCTTTGTTCCTTGGGATGGGCCTTGTCCATCATCATCTCCTTGTTGGTTGTCCTGGGTGAGTCCAGTGAACTGGAGAGTAGGTGTTGCATCTCTCATGAGATTCAGGGCTCAACCAGCACGTGAACAGATGAAAGAGTTAAGTCTCTAGGACATATATTTAATTATAGGCTTAAATAAAAGGGGCAGAAGAGCCATGTGTAAGGAAACAATAAATGAGTCTAACTCTGTTACACTGGGGAGCATAAATTCCAAAGTAAGGCCCACCGACAGGGTGTTTTAGGCACTTATTGAGACACCGTATTTTCTCTCTTTCTCTCTCCAGCTCTCTTAATACCCTGACCTACTGATGTAATTGTCATTGATATATTGATATAATTAATCATAGATGGATTTCCCAATATCAAAATAGGCATGCACTTTAAAGATATATCCAAAACTGTTAAAGTGTGTCATTTTTAATATGCTGCTGAATTTAATTTCCTAGCGCCCTACTTGAGAATTTTCACAACTGTGTTAAGGCAAAGTGGTCTTACATCAGTTGTCTCTTGAAACAATAATACGGATTAATAAACCAGCCCCAAACTCAGTGGCTTAAAACAATAAAACTTTTCCTTAGCTCATGAGTCAGCACATCAGTGACTTAGGCTGGGCAGTCCTGGTCTTGGCTAGGGTCACTTGCAGGTTTGTGGGGGTCCCCTCTTAATGGAGGGACATGGCCTTGCTCCACGTCTTCCCCATCCCTCCAGCAAAGATGAGAGAACAAACAAGTCCTGATATGCAAGCCTCTCTCTGGATGTCATCTGCTAATATTCCATTGGCATGTCAGGTAGCCCAACTCAGAATCAAGGAGTGGGGAAATAGACTCTGCCTCTTAATGGGGGGACCTGAAAAGCCAGCAGGCAAGGGGTTTTCTGATAAAGGGAGAGTGAAGTAATAGGGCCGTTCTACCATCGGCTATGGGCCGAAGTGTCTTTTGTTCTATCTTTGAGTGATATTGATATCAATTTTATTTTTGTAAAGTTAATGTAAGCTTTTGCCATGTGCGTGTGTTTGGGAACAAGTAAAATGTGAATAATCTGTCTTTTGGGAGTTTAAAAACTTGCCCTTAAAAGTATCTGGGCCCAATGTCTTTGAGACACAAATCTCTTACAGATTTTTCAACTTTCCTACATAGTCATTGGCTTTTCTAGTTATTGAGCAGGTTTTGGTAACTTATCCTTTTCCTCGGAAAGCTTTTATATCACCCAGGTTTTCAGATTTATTAGTATAAAGAATGTGCAATGCTTGATTATCATTTAATTTTTGTACCTATGATTATCCCCATTGCTCTGTATCTACATTTGCTCTCTCCTTTGCTGGACTTGTCAGAGGATCGGGTATTTATTTGGCCTGTCTGAAGAATTAAGTCTTGGATTTACTGATCAAATCTATTCTTATTATTTATGGCTTCTAATATAGTAATTTCTGCTTTTACTTTTTAAATCTTTCTAATTTTCATTGTTTTGTTTTTTCTTTTTTTAGTTGAATGCTTAATTCATTTATAGTCATAACTCTTATAATAAAAGCATTAAAAAGTATACTCTTGTTAGTAAATTTTTGGCTTGATTCTATCTATTTTGATGTGTAGTATTCTTTAGATAGAATTTTAAGTCGTCTACCTTTTAAAACTTTTACTATGAGGAACTGCAGTTTGAAAGTTGACATAATAGCTTGTGTGACAGATTTTCTGTGAACTGCTATGAAACCAAAGAGCCATGAGAGTTTTAATATGTGAAAAAACTCCATCTCCCTTTTTTGCCACCACTCGAAAATGAAATGGATGTATAGATCTAGAATTTCATGGATCGGATATCTTTACTGAGCCTTCCTTTAGCCAAATCATAATAGTTTTTTTTTAGCAGTGTTTTATACATGCTCTTGCTGGGATCATTTCCTTGGCATTCACTTTGCAGGTGAATGCATTACCCTGAGAATTAGATTTTTATGAATAATTTTTTTCCTAAAATACTGCTTCCACAGAACTTTCTTTTATGAATAACCAATCACTTTGTTCTCAGATTAAATAGTATTTTCCAGTATATTAAAACTCTACTTTTAAAAAATGACTAAAATTTTAATTATAATTTAAATGTCATTTGCATGTATAATTGTCGGTAAGGTCTATGGATTGCACAGAACTATGGCATTTTAGAGCTACAGCAGAACCTAGACAGTCGCCCAGTCCTGTGGTTACCAACCTTTCCCCGTTCTCTCCATGTGTTCACTGAGCACCTACTCCATGCCAGCTGCTCTGCATGACACTGGGGACACAGTCCTGCTCTCATGCCACTTTCCTAATGGGTTTGCCAAGCCTTCATTTCCCTAACCCTCTGTCCCCACAACACATTCCCCACTGTATTGTACTCGGCTGACCTTGTGTCCTGGAGCCCTTCCCTGCTTCTCTCAGACCTTGGGATCATTAGTTACTTGAAAGCAGAGGCTTGATGGAAGGCAGGAGCCAACTGCATCCAACAAATTAGCATTGTCGTGGACCATGTTCTGGAGCTCTTACTATAATAAAAATTACACTCATAAAAATAAACTAATAAAATACTGGAATATAAATGCTGTGAAATATTAGAAAATACTGAAAATTGTAATAAAAATTAAAAATAACTTTAATAAAAATACTACATTTTTGAAATCCCTAAAAGCCAGGATGACAAGCCATACATCAACCCAAATCCTGTCTTTTTTCAGATGAGGAAGGTAAGGCTGAGGAGATCAAATGACTTCTCCAAAGATAGAATCCAGATTAATGGAATGGGATTCTATGGAGGCAGACCTGAAGTATTAATGGAAAAGCTTCAGTATACTTTGGTATAACATGAGGAATGTAGAATTTGTGGTAGACCTAATTCCCCCAGCCCAGGGATAAGACCTGATCTTATAGACCTGTGAAGGGCAGAACCCTGGAGAACATGCGTCCTAAAATAAGGGCAGCTGGAAGCCTAGGAGCCACTGGGCTGAGCACTCAGTTGGTGGCAGAAGGTGATTTTTCTCTTCTTTTCAGGGACTCCAGTGAGTTTATCACAAAATGTTCCAAAAGGCATATGAGGTCCAGGCCAAACGTGGATTCCATTAACTCTGTCTCTGCACAGCAGCAGTTGGCATTAGTCACAGTCTCTTACTCACGTTGCTTTGTGACCAGAGGCCTTCACTATAACTTGGCTCTTTAAAGAACAGGTTGAGATACTCTGCAAATTAAATGGGAAAAATAGACGAATGTAACCACAGCGCTGCCCTGGTTTACCATTGCGTGCACGTTTGCACTCGTAGCTTTCTCGGCCCTGGATGCTGTGCCCACGTGCCCCCTCTCCCCTTGCCTGTTAACTCCTGCCCCTCGGGAAGCCCACCTTGGCCCCGCTGTCCCTTCCACCCCAGCTCCCTTCTCCTGGCTGGGGTGGGCCTTCCCCCTGTGTGCTCTGCTGTCTCGTCTGACACGCTTGTCTTCTCTCCTACACTGGGAAATCTTTCATACCTGGGCTTGTGGCTTTGACTCTTGACCCCAAGGGACAGGCAAATAGGGGTCGCTCAAGGGAGGCTGCCGGGCTGAACAATCTCACGAGACTGTGAGTCGATATCAGAGTTCATGTGCGGTGTCTCCTCCGTTCATAGGATGTTGCATCTGGATGGAAGTGGGTGGCCACTCCCTTTGAATCTATACACTGTATTTGGTATGTAGAAGATGCCCAAATGTTTCATGGGTGGGTGGATGGATGGTTGGTTCTGGAGCACCGAAGCCTGCTCTGATGGTAGTGGGAGTTACCAAATGGGGGAAATGATGGTAGTGGGAGTTACCAGCAGAGAAGAAAAACAAGAGGAACAGCCTTTGTGCTTCAATTTTAGGTTGGTGGTTGGGGACTGCTGGCCCAAAGACCAAAATCGCTGAGTCCGTAGGGCTACCAGATGGCTTGCACTGGAACCATCCCCTGGAGCTTGTAATGAATGAAAATGCTTGTGTCTCACCCCTGTCAGTGGGGGAACGCTGCCTGTTTTCCAAGCTTCTTAAGTAATTCTATGCATAGTGACTGTCTCCTAGCTATGTATGGTCTAGGGGGTTATGCGGGCAGGAAGCATCCCAATTAGGAGTTATTTGAGAACTGCCTTCAGGACTTTTCCCTCTAGCTGTATATCACCTGTTGTATTATTTACTTAAATTTTTGTCAATTTTACTTTCAGAAGGAAATTATACATCCATATTATAAATAGAATTCTGGTATCACTTGTCATAAATACTGTAAAAATAAATAGAAGGAAAACATGAATGTTACTAAACTCTAGCTAGACAGAAGTGCCTTGGATGTTCCTCTGGAGGTTCACTTTTTGTGAAAAAGGGTGATTAGCAAATGGTTGAGGAACTGGCACGCTTTAGGCATATTAACCAGACAGACTCTGCTCTCATTAGAAGGCTTGAAAGAGACCTGAAAAGAGAACAGCTGGTTCCCTCCTTGACCCAATGTTGTGCTTAAGGACTGCTTAGAGCATTTTGTGTGCAGATGGCTGGGCGGGTCTGGCCCTCTCAGGACCCTCACAGCAGCCAGCTGGGTGGGCCTGAGCCTCTGAGGAGCTCTGAGTGTCCTGGGCCCTGAGACACTTGGGGTCTGAGTTCCTCCTATGAAAAGCCCAGCAATGACCCGACGAAACTTTGTCTAAAGTAGAGGTGACGGGGCCCAGTTTCAGCGATAAAGGAGAGGGTGCAGCATCCTCCCCCCACCCCTCCAGTACTTTATCGGTTCACTCCTTGGGAGTGAGTCCAAAGGCCAGGTGCAGGGTCCGTGCTGGAATCAGTGGACTTGTAGACAACACCCTGATGCCTGCATACGGCCTTCTGGGGCGTGCCTCACTAGAGGGGAGAAGGCGTGGCCTTGTTAACAAGGACACCTGTGGTTTGTACTGTCTGGATCCAAACTATCGCTCGGTGACTTCCGGACTGCATTCCGCTCTCACCATCCATTCAGCACACTTGTTTAGCACCTGGTGCCGGCTCGAGGCTAGGGTTTCAGAGGAGAGAGAAACACAGTCCCTGCCTTCAAGGGACCACGTTGCCGGGTCCCCACCACCATGGCAGCAGAGAGCCCAGAAGGGGCAGCGTTGCTGCCTGTGGGGGCTCTGGGACAGTCTCTAGGTGGGGAGGGATTTGTTGTGGCTTGGGTGTGCTGGGTGATGTCGAGTGGGGCAGTAGAGCCAGACTGCCCGTCAGAATGGACAGCTGGGTGCTGTGGGTTTAGGTGGGGCCAGCAGAGGGCAAAGCTGGCAGGCAGGCTGGTCACAACCAGGCCACATCTGGCAAGGCTGAGATGGCTGCAGAACACCCGAAGCTGAAGGGAGAAGCCGGGCCGGGAGGAAGGATCAGGGAGCCCAGGCAGCCTGGCAGAGCTCCGTGCTGAGAGCAGCGGGGTGTGGGCCGCGGGACCCCGAGAACCACCGGAGTGGCTGTGCCAGAGCCCAGCTCCTCTGGGCAGCCGGCCCCTGTGCTTCGTTGAATTAAGTGACAGATTTGGACATACCAGGAAGGAGATGGGAATTGGTGTTCCAGACAGATGGGAGACCAGCGTGAGCCAATGTGCAGCTGCAAGTACGTGGGGAAGGCTAAAGGGGACAGGGCTTTGGGGATTGGCCAACCGTTGAGGCCTCTGGGAACCTGGATCCAAGGTGACACACAATGTGAAGCCTCCGTCCCTGGATTCGAGCCCCTCCTCAGCCAACTCCCAGGGCCTGAGCCCTTGGCAAGGCGCCTGGCCTCCCCTTTCCTGTTCCCGACCTGGTAGAATGCAGTTAGTAAAACCTATCTCTGCGCCTTTGTGTGGGCTGAGCGATGGCGTAGCAGTTCTGAGGAACAATTTGTAAACTGTAAAGTGTCTGAAGACTGGGAGGCATCTAGTACAAGATTGTCACTTGTAACACACACTCATCCATGCAGTTCACTACAGAAAATCCCCCCAGAGATGAGCCGAGTCAGGCTCTGCGCAGGAGCTTGCTAGACCGGTGGTGACGGTGTAGAGTCAAAGTGAGAGGCTCTGGCTGTGGGTGCAGACACCCCAGAATGCTGTCTGGGCCGCTTGGGGTGGATTCCTCCCCTTCCCCTCTCAAAGTCTGCCCTCTAGAGACCTTGAATCCCCCTGAAGCCGTGGCAGGCCCCGCACTGAATTTGCGTGTATGTGTGCCTGTGTGTGCATTCAAGAGCGGGGCTTCTCTCTCCATGTGGCTTTGATTTATGCAGATACTGTCAAGTTGAAAAATATAAATGATACTATTTCCACAGTAAATCTATGTGACGATTTCTTTGCTCCCCCACCCAGCCCTTCTCATGAAAAGTAATCTTTAGGACACACTGTAAGAGTTAGAACTGCAGTATGTGCCAGCATGTGGACCTTGCTTGCTTTTAGTTCCAGGTTTTCCATTTTCTTCTCGGAACAGGGAGGGTATTGAAATATTTACAAGATCAGTGTTGGCCAGCGAGTGGCAAATGTTGTCTGCTCTCTAATAGACTGACACAGCCTGCACATGCTAGCAGATAGGCGGAGGGAAAATGAAAAAGAAGAAAAACAAAAGTCCACAAATATGTGACTCTTTGATATGGAAGATGAAATATCTATCTTTTGATAATTTTCAGTTTTCATCTGGAAATTTGTCTTGTGGGAAAAACCACATAAAAGAACAGTCCAGCACACCTGTGTGTGCTGGGGCACAGAGAAATCCATCATGCTGCCATTTTCTACTTTAGAATAGCAGAGTCAGACATAATAAGCAGTATGTGCATTGTTATGGAGTAGATGTCCAAATGGGTTTCCTAGATGGAAGAGGTATTCGGAATAGTTGAGGACGTACAGAACTCTTAAAGTTTACTAAAATGTGAGTGGCCACCGTTAATTCCCCTCTCAAGTCAGAGTATTAGAGGGGAGCTTCCTCTTTGTACAAGGAGTTATACAAATATTTGGCTTACGGTAGATGTATTTGGGTTCTTGTTCCTTATAACAATTGCATACTGAAGCAGGCATCTCTGGCAGCGACCCCTCATCAGCTTAGCTTTCTTCAACATTTAAAAAGCAAATAATTCTGGTATTGTGGTCTGCTGCAGACATTATTTGTAGTTTAGCCAGGATATTATTTGAGAACTGCAAAACTCTCTAGGTATGACATCCGTATATAAACCATGTGTTAGGAAGATATAAATTCAGTTTTGAAATATTTGTTGGACTGCTTTTGGCTTTCAATCTGTGCCAAACATATGCTTTAGTGACGGATGGAGTCATGTAGATCCCTGAATGAAGCACTTTATTGTGTATAGACTTTGTCTTCCAGCCGTTGTGTTATAGAAGCTGGGAGATTAAGAGGATCCAATTGCTTCTAAGAGGTGGATTCTCCCGTGAACATAAAATCCATGTTCCCCCTTTAAAATCCGTCACTAGGTTCTTTAGTCTTAAAATCTGTGCCATGGAAAATATTGTTGTACATTTTAAATTGATAGAGAATAATTAGATTGCAGGCACTCTGAGTTAACTTCAAATTTTGAAACTAGAACGTGTTCCTAAGAACTTATTATTTTGCCTTGTGGGCCTGTGAACTACTCAAGGACACCTGGGTCTACGGTTGCCAGATAAAACACAGGACTCCCAATTACATCCGAGTCAGAGAAACAACGGATAATGTCTTTTAGTGTAAATGTGCCTGCAATTTTGCATGGGACAAACGTACACTAAAAAATTTCGTTGTTTATCTGAATTCAGATGTAACTGGGAGTTTTGTATTTTTAGTCGCTAAATTTGGCAACCCTATCTGGATCCCAGTTTATTGTTAGCTCTCCTAAACAATAGCTGTCAAAGAAAATTCCTCAGCAATGAAGGCTTTGAGGGGTTTGAATGTCTATGTGGGCAGAGACGGGGGAAATCTCAGTCCAGCCCTCCCATGGAATAAAATTGAATGTTCTGGGAGAGCAAAGTCTAAAAGCTGGCTTAGATCATACCTGTAGCCCTTCTGACTTGACTCCATTTGGTACCTTTCTCTCCCCCATATTTGCCCGTTTCTTCACATTTCTTCTCCTCGCTGTTTTCTTCAGGGTTGCGTAGACAGAGCTAGAGTGTAAGAGGATAAATTGGAAAGGTTGCCCTTCATCAACTTTTCTCTCAGCCTAAAGAGCTCCCCTCATTTCCTCCAGCCCCCACCCCAGGTGAATCCCCAAGTTCTACCTGTTCAAAACCTGGTGTAATTGGCACCTCTCGTGAAGACTCTCAGACCATCTCAACTGCAACCATGTTTCCTAGCCCTCCTCCAATTACTCTTGAAGATGCTTTCCCTTTTGATCTTCTTTACTGGACTTTATGTTCTCTGAGGGTAGAACCAAGTCTAACTTAAGGGAAGAAGAACCAGCACAGAACCTGGTAGAAAATCGACACTCAACTGTTTCTTTTCTCCCCTCTGAAATGGTCAGTGCTAATCCGGTGCACCAGGTGCTGTGCCAGAGGCTGTCCGCTGGGCATCCATTTAATTTTCTCAACTACTCCAAGGGTTAGGTACTGTTTGCTCCATTTTATACAGTAGAAAGGCCCCACCTTTGGTGAAAGGCAGAGCTGGCACCTATCGTTGATTCACAGGGAAGCCTGAAATGCCGTCTCCTCTCATCCTACACCACATTCTCGAGCACCCCACTTCTGAGCAGAGGAGAGCACATCACCCCTGGCTTTGATTCCCAGACCCCTCCTTAGGCGAGGATTCTGGTTGACTCAGCAGGTTTGTTTGTTTTAAAATAAACCTGTTTAATATCCTTAGCACAAAGTGTTCTGATGACTACATTAGAAAAAAATTACATCAGTTAAAGAATGGGTGATGGATATGAACAAAATAATCCCCAAGTTAAGAAATAAAAATAACTGGTAAAAAGATGGAAAAAGTTCAACTTCAGTGAAAAATGATAAAAAATATTTTCTTTCTTTACGAATTGTCATAATTTTATGGGACACTTTCTTTATAGTGATACTGAGTTTTCAACTTCCAGAGCCTGGTCATTGCTGAATGAGTGAAAACAGACACGTTTCAAATCCGGCAAAGAGGAGGACCAAATTCACTCGCCTGCCATCCCCCACAATAATTAGTGCAGGGAAGCCAAGGACAATTGTATCTCCTCTTACTGAACCCACTGAGCTATATGGTGGGTTCCATCAGAAGCTGAAAGAGGAAGGGATGGGACGAGCTCTGGGTATTGCCAATAGCCCTCTCGCAGTCCTTGGCCCCTGGAGGTGACGTTGGTGCTGACTTTACAGAGACTTGAAAGTCCACTTAGAGGAGCTGTTGCATTGTTGGTGTGGGTTTTGAACCAGGCAATGCCACTCAACCACAAACGCGCTTACTCTGCTAAGACACTTTTGGGCTAGGGCGGGATTGGGCTGGTTCTGTTTCGTGTGGGAATAGATCTGAATAAAGCTGAGTTTGTTGAGAGGAAATTACTTAAAAACTCCTAAGCTGAATAGTTCCCTTTACTTTTTTGGCTTTCATCTGTGTAGGCGAAGCAAGGACGTAGACAGTCAAGTACACTGTTCAGTCTCTAACTGAGAACAAAAGAATTTATCAAAACTATTAAAAATGTTCCCAGGTCAATCTGTGTACCTAATATTTGTCAGATGAAATGAAATTAAAGCTTGTCTGAACTCTGGACTCTAATTCTATGTTCTGTGTGAGAGTTTTGCTAATCCTGTGTGGCTGTTTAAATCAAGATTTCCCATTTGGGTCCTCAAAATTCAGTAGGCAAAGTCAACAGCTAGGAAACTAGACGATGTAAAAATCATAGCAGCAGCTACCTCCAGAGAGCCACACTTCCCCATGGCCACCAGGCCTAGGCAAGGCATCCCTTCACTTAATAACCCCCATTCACAGCTCTGTAATTCCCACCTTGGTCCTTATAAGGCCTGGTTCCCCATCCCCATCCTGCCCAAGTCACATCAGTAGCTATACTGAGTGCTCGGCAGGTGCAGAAGGGGGGAAGGGAACGTTCCAGCTGCAGGCCACTAGACCTAGGAGGAGATGCCCCTGGAGTTGGGTTTTGGAATTCTGAATATATCTTCTCATAGAAACACATGGGAGTTGAGGTGCATAAACTAGGACCTCTGAGTCAGAACTCAAAATGCATTTTCTCATAAAGAGAATGAAATGTTCTAAACAGTGGGATGTGTCAACTACTTCACAAGTTTAATAAGCGGTTGAGAGCTAGCCTTGGAGAACTGCCTGTAGAAAATGCATTTTGAGTTCCAGTAATCAGCCTGTGCCCACTTACTTTTGGTGTGCAGCTATGTTCTGGCTGGGTTGAGCACCCCTTTGCCTCTCATGGCAGGTATACACTCGAGTGGAGAAGGAAGTATCAGGCTTCCGTGATAAGGATTTCTATCACAGTGCCTGTGTTCTCTGTTCTGATCATGATTTGATTTCTCAAGGAAGCTTTCCTGCTGGGAAGATAATAAGCAAAATGTCTTAGATAAGGATTCTGGTTGATGTGGCAGTTCTTTCTCATTAAAAATAAGTAAATTGGAATTCTGGCTTATAAATAAAGCTTATGTGGATTTGGTTCTTGTGCATCAACCTGCAAGGACAGATGTTGCTGGGTGAACTAAAAAGAAAATCACCCTCAGACCCTCCAAGGTGAGACCCAAGCCCCAGGACCCCGACCTTGGAAACCTGGAATTTGTTTAATAATCAGCCCTTGAGCAAACGCTTGTCTGCACCTGAGGATAGAACACCCTATCTCTTGGTGCTCCCGTCTTGACTGGGGAGGGTGGAGACAGACAAAACAAGTTTGGATACTGGTAAGTGCTTTGAGGGAGCAAAATTGAATGATGGCTTGAGGGAAACATGGGTTGGGAGGAAGGGGGCTCGATAGGGCATTAGAGGATGACTTCACTGAGCTGAGAACTGAAGGGGTAGAGGTAGGAACATGCAAAGGCTTGAGACGAGATCCTTCTTGGAGGGAACCGCCAACTCAGAGGATGTGAGGTAGGAGACAAGGTGGCCGGCTAAAGGGTCAGAAGGGTAGTCTGTGTGGGTGCAGCAGAATGAGCAAGATGGGGCTGGCAGGAGATGAGGTTCCAGACTGTATGACCCAGGAAGGTAGTGTGAATTTTACTCCAGGTGTTTCCTGGCCAGAGTGATTGTTGACCCTGTAGGGCAGTTAGGAGCACAGATCTCAGAACTTGGCTGTGTGGGTTTAACTTCATGACTTTGGCTTCATGACTTGTGTGACCCTGAGAAAGCTGCTTAACCTTCTCCCTGCTAAGGGCCCGAGAAGGCCCGCCACGATCTGAGCCCTGTCTGCCTCCTGCACTTGGCTCACGCGGCATCCCATAGCTCACTACCCTTTAGCTCACGGCTGCCTTTCTATTGCCAGCACCCACCAAGCTCTCACTGCCTTTGGGCGTTTACACTGACGTTCTCTTGCTGGAAAACGTTACCATAGATCTTTGCTCTGCTCAAATGTCCTTTTCCTTTAAGATTGGAAGAGGGAGAACCTGCAGTTGATGAAACTATCTAGAAGTATTTAGTTAAGAAGTAGGAGAGTTTTCAGAAACCAAAAGAATGCAAAAACAAAGCACAAACACTCAGTTGGAGTTGTTGACTCAGAGGCACTGAGCCATGTGACTGGAGGAGGAATAGTAGAAAGGCGATGGCTTTGAGACAAGTGTGATAGAAATCTGTGCACACATATGTGTGTTTTGGGGCTGAAGATGAAACTTTTGGATTTTTAAACATGTTTAATTTGAGGTGGTGATGGTGAAAAGACATTGCAATTAAAATATCCAATATAGATTGTGTAATATAGATTGTGCTTGGGTGAAATGGCCGGATGGAAAAAATATTAATTTGGGCAACATCAGCTTAAAAATCAAGGAGTTCTCTGAGGGACAGAAAGGGTAGAGAAGGCAGATGGTCAAGAGCTGAGACTTGGGGCTTGTCATTGGAAGGGGGTCAGGGAAAGGGGCGTAGAGGAGAAAGGCAAGGCCTGGTGAGAGGAGTAGAAGAAAACCAGGCTCATCAAGTGCTGCCAGAAGGGGAGTGCATTTCGGCAGAAAGCCGTTGGCATTGCTAAGTGCAGCAGCTGGGATGTTAGTGCCATTAAATGGAACTGGGTCTTTAATGTAGTTGCAAAATTACTTCTTTTGTTGTTGTTGTTTAATTCCACTTAGGTCTACATGGATAAACTAGTTTCCGTTCTTACCCTTTTGCTGTCAACTTCAAAAAATTCCTCCCGAAGTATGTTTTTTAATATATTTTTATTAAAGAAGTACATGTGTGGAATTCACATATACCCCTCCAAAACACACTACATTGTTGTGGAATATTTGTTACAAATTATGAGATATCATCAGACTATTACCACTAACTATGGTCTATAGTGTACATTTAGCATACTTTTTCCATACCCCCCTATCATTTGGCATTGATGCAACAATATTACAGTATTGCTGTTGACTACAGTCCATAGGTTACATTAATTGTATTTTTCCCATGCTTCTCCACATTCTTACCACCTTCCAATACTGATGTACATTTGTTCTAATTCATAGAAGGACATTCTTGTATTTGTATCATCAACCACAATTCTCATCCACCTCTGGGTTCACTATGCTCTTCAGTCCCTAGATTATTCTCTAGCTTTCTGGAGCATAGGGTTTTTTGTTGTTGTTGCTTTGTGTTTTAAATAATTCCATTTTTCCGTCTGTATCATTTCTTGCAAAGAAAATGGAGAGTTCTACCCCACTCATACCCCTGAAAGGAAGAAAATGAATTCCTGCATGATGTCTCTGTCCCTATGAGGGGCAAAGTGAGCTAATGCATTTGAAATGCAAGGGGCTTGGGGTTTCCCATTTGTTCTGCTGTTTGTTTAGTGGGCAGCATCAGGAAAATACCTGCACAACTTTTTTGTTCAGTCTTACTTGTAAATGGGATCCGTGTTAGCTCCCATTGACCAGCAAAGCAGTATAAAATTTAAGTTAATGTTGTAAATGAATTTGCTTCCCACAGATGGGAGGAGCTATGGGCATGAAAAGTTATTTTTATGTGCAGTAGAGACAACTTGTGCTTGGGGTATGAATCCACTTGAAACATTTTATGGGAAGCTATAACTAGGTTTCTTTGAATTTCACAATGACATATAAAACATCTTTTCAAAATTGTAATTGCTCCATAGTACTTGGTTGCTTTTATTTCCCAATGAGCTCTGTCCTCTAGCTTGCCCAACGCTGTGTACTAGAAAAACTGGTAAGAAAGTAAAACATTCAATCATTTAATTTGTCACCATGAGTCCAAATGATTGATTTTTTTAAAGTTTATTTTTCCCCATCATCAAAGTAGTATGTGCTGATTATATAAAAGTCAAATACATATAAATATGAAGAAAAAAAACCAATGAATTCATAGCTCCAGCACTCAAAGAAGATGAACAAGAGCATTTTAGTGTATTTCTTTCCAAAGGCTGTTTAAAAAAACAAAAAACAAAAACGAAGTTAAATGACATCCGCATACACTTTTGCATTCATAATATCACTTGATCTTCTTGCCAGCCCTTTGTGGTAGATAGTGGCTTCTAGCCTCACTGGACGCACGAAGAATATGAGCATCAAGGATTGCAAGGAGCTTGCCTGAGACGCTCATGTATGTCGGGTGGTGGGTGTAGGATGTCTTCTCTCTCAAGCTTCTTACATCAGACTGTGTCTGGATAATTTAGCCTGCCAGAGCCGATAGCTGCAGTCTCAGGTTCTCAGAGAACCTCAGAGAATCTGGATTCTGTTTCAACACCCTTTTATCAGTATCTTTATGTGACAGTTACTGTCATCTTCCCAAACCAAATGGCAGGTCCCTCTTTTTACCCCTCTGCTGTCCCAGAGCCTTGTAGCCAAAAATCCAGAATAGGTCAGGTATTATTTCACCTTGTCTCTGTGCTCTCTAGAGAACCCTGGAGTACTGAGCAAGGGCCTTTCACCTGCTAGACTATTTTAGCATACCACTGCCTTTCTATACTCCAGGAAACCTCCTCAGTCAACGACTTTGTACTTTTAGATCGTCTGCAGTTACTGCATCTCTTCCTCGGTCTGGACAAACAGCAATGTTGGAACAGATGGTCAGCAAACACTCCAATTTGCTGATATTTGGTCTGAGCCCTTTATACTGAACTGCTCCAGAACAGCATGCTTATTCTTGCAAAAACAAATCAGCTTTTTTTTATTACGATTAATAGACTGTTTTTAGTACGCTTTTAGATGTATATAGATTTACAGAAAAATTGAGAAAATAGATGGGAAAATTGAGACAATAGAGACAGTTCCCTTGTACCCCACACCCCATTTTCCTTGACATCTTACATTAATTAGCATGATATGTTTGTTACAGTTCATAAACCTATAGATACATTAATAATGTTAACTAAAGCCCACACTATATTCAGATTTCCTTAGTTTTCACCAGTGACCTTTCTCTGTTCCAAGATCCCATCCAGGGACCCTACATTTAGCTGTCATGTCTCCTTAGGATCCTCTTGGCTGTGGTTTCTCAGACCGTCCTTGTTCTTGATGGCCTGGGCAGTTTGGAGGACTGGTCAGGAGCTTTGTAGGACATCCCTCTGATGGAATTTGCTGCTTTTCTCACAGATGGACTGCGGTTATGAGTTTGGGGGAAGGCCACAGGTGTAAAGTGCCATTCTCGTCCCACATCGAGGGTGCAGACCATCAGCGTGACTTAGGACTGTTGATGTTGACCTTGACCACCTGGCTGAGGTCGTGCTTGTCAGGTTTCTCCACTGTGAAGTTACTCTGAATTTTCAGGTTAACTTTTGCCATTGATTCTCTTGAGCATCCTTGAGCTGTGGCATTTTAAAATTGCACCCCTAGTTTCTGCTCAGGGAATCTACAGGTGATATGAAAGGTGTCGTTGTCATTTGGTGGAGATTGTGACGTGAATCTGGTCCAAGGACACGCTTTTCTCCTTTTTGGGAGCGTTACCATCATGTTACCCTGAAACAAGCTGCTGCTCAGACAGTTCTGTAAGGTTTTCCTGAGGTCTCAGACATTTGGGGCTAAGGGAACTGCTTTTGAGTCATCTGGGCCTCATAGTGGCTACCTCAACTTTTTTTTACCATCAGATTTTCAGAAGAATATTGCTCTTAAGTCTGTTTCTGGCATCTCAGGTTGATTCTTTTCTCTCAGGTTTCATGCAGGTGTTGATAATGATTTCCTTCTAAAGCCAGAACTCCAGGTATGATATTTGTTTTATCCTCCTAGCAATCTCACCAGGAGTTGCTTCCCCAGATATCTACTGGGTGGCTAAAGTGAATACCAGTCAGCACCTACTCCCTAGAATTTTCTCTTATCACCATGTGGCTAGATGAACTTGGCCCAAAAGTCTCAGAGCGTGGATTTTGGTATCCTAGACTGGCTTCATGCACTAAGCTTTGTGAAGACCCTTTTACGGCTTTGACTTATTTGAACTTCCTTAGCCCTGTGAGACTCCTGAAGGGAGAGAATATGGCTCCCATTTTGTAGAGGATAGAACCTCAAAAGCAGACTTTGAACCAGGAGGATTTGGGACCAGAACCAGGTCTGTGGCTCCAAGGTGTTTGATGGCCACTGGGAAGTGGTGCCTTTAAGCCCTTAGTGGACATCAGGGAGGCGTGGGCGAGGTTCTCCTCCTTCCAGTGCCACCCTAGTAAGCCAGCCGAAGGGGCAGGTTGGGCAGGGCTTGCGCAGGCCGAGAGGCTCTGGTGACTCCTGTTGGTGGGAGGGAGGCTGGACCTGGAGTTGTCCTCTGGGAGTGGCACCTTTGCCAGCTCTTCCATGACCTTAGAAGCCACTGCTGCCAAGAGTCTTGCCTGAGGAACTGGGACTATACCTTTCCTCCTAACTACCCTTGAAATCCTCTGCAGAGGACAAACTCAGACAAGAAAACAAAGTAGGCACACACACATCCCACGGGAAAGCAGAGCTGATCGTTATAGAAGATAATTGTGTTAGAAACCAAAATATCTAATATACTTTTTTTCCATCAAGAAGCTGAAGCAAAATGGCCATTTTTCTCAGAAGGACAAACAGCATATCAGGTTATCCAAAGGCAAAAAAGCTGCAAGTTCCTCCCCAGTGTAAGCAATCCACACTTTTATTTAGGTAACGGTGACTTCTCTGGATGCCCCAATATTATGAAAACAAAATGTGTTCAAACCGTATATTTTATAAGGTCCTATTTTTTCCTTGTGTTTCTAGGGCTTGAATGCACACATCATTCAAGATGTGCTTTTATGGTTTGTCAACAAGATCATTCCATAAAATACATTTGGATATCTCGCAGCTGCGTATAATTTATTCTGTCTATCCATGCAGCACAAATAAAATTTTTATTTGTACCATCTAAAAGAAATACCAGTGTATAAATACATAAGCAAAGCTCATAAGAAACGGTATTCTGACTGCAGATACTGCTGGGGGCATGTTGGGCAGCCAATTAAAAAGCTGAGAGATGGCTTCATTATCCATGCACACAGGTAATAAATACTGTGCTCAGCAAATGGTGCCGTCACTCAGTTTCTTAAAAAGGTTGCACAACATTCTACAAGTGCTGGCACAGTCTTCCTCTAAGTTTCCCTTGGAATATTTAGAAATAAAAGCCTCTTGCAGGAAAAGAAAATCTGCCAAAAAAGGGCTTCTCTTGAATTAAGATGCTGGAATATGTAGGTGAAAGGGGAGAGAGATGTTCAGTTGTTGGAATGCTTCGCCTTCGGGAGACTTGGTGGCTGTGACTCTCTCTGCACCTCGAGCCTTGGAGGAAAAACTCCAGGCAGCCTCAGCCTGAATCTCCAACAGGAGGCCCCACCACGGCCTCCTTAGCTGCTGTCCACGGCATCCTAATGGTTGGACCAGGAGAGTGAGATTTCATGGCATCACTGCCTTGCTTCTTAGGCATACAGCTGCCGTAGCGAATCCCATTAGGCATGAGGACCTTTTCTGGAAGTAAGGCCTGGATACACACATTCCAGGCTTTCTGGTATTGTGGCTGGGGTACCTGTGAAACCCAGGCTGTCCTCTCTGCTCCTCCTGGGTGGTGGATGATACAGAGCTCCAATTCACCAAGAGCATTTTAGAGTTCTTCCTCCATCCGGTTAACACACTCTTGGACGTTTGGATTTGTGATGAGTGACTCACTTTAACTCGCCCAAACAATTGTGACTTGACAACTGCCAGGAGAAGCTTATAATCGTACTGGTTTGTTTGCATAAAGGAAATGTAAATATGTTTGCAATCATTTTCTTAACACTTTATCTTACTTTTCAAAAGATTAAAATAATGCTCACTGTAACTCTTGGTACTTGGCACTGCTTTCAGTGGTTGAGGGGAAAGTTCAGTCGGAGTTCCAGTTTTCACTCCATAATTGCCTTAATCCAATTCAAATTACCTGCCAGTTCTCTTATAAAAGAAGTTCAGTTAATTGCATTGAATAGTCTGGCTCTGCAGGAGCTGTTTAACTGGATCAGAACTTTTTGTTTCTGCACATTACGACATATGGGTTCCACTGAGGCTCCTGAGCAAGAGACCTGGGTCTAGGCAAAGTCTAGAAAATGACGGTGGTGAAGCCAGCTGGTGTTGCTCGAGCTTGAGCGATTCCCCGGGGCAGGCACCACGATGATAATACACCCTCCACGTGCCTTCTCTCCCCTGGGCCTCGCCACACTCTCATTTTATGGAAAGAGAGAGCACTTGCTGCTCCTGCTGCTCCTGCTGCTGACATGGTCTTCCCGTGGCTCTCAATGGAACTGGATTGTTTTCATCTTCAGGTCTCAGCATATACCGTGCTTCCCCCCGGCTCCCCAACAACCAAACATGCCTCCCCTGGCCTGTCCACCAAGGGTGACCCTGCCCAGCCTTTCTATCCCATCGCCTTGTTGTGTTTATTAACTTCTTCTTTGGAAGCCAATACCCTGGATTTACAGGAGGCTTTACCAAGGAGGTGCAGAGTTGCTTAGTAGCTGCAACTGTCTCATTTGCTTAGTTGTCTGTCTCCTGCTGCGAGATTCTGAGTCGTGAGGGAGCTTTAGCTGCACCCCTCTCTAGGATGCATGGGACTGAGATGAGAGGGGTCTTCTGGGGTGAAGCCGTACATAAGAGATGAGGCTTCCAGCAGTGTGTGTGTGGGGGGCTGCCTCAAGCAGGAAAATGGGCTATTTGAATGGAAGCCAGCGGGTCTAGGGCACCTAATCAGTGCCCACCACAAGGCCGGCGGTACGTCAGTGCTTGGCAGTGAGTGGACGAAGGGGCAGCGACGAGTCCGGGGACCCACTGCTAACAGTGCTTGGGGTGATGCTGCACTGCTGCCACGGAAGGAGGTTTCTGGATTCAGGAACTCCACGCTGCCAACGGCTGCCCCCTCTGAAGCCAGGGGAACCCCACTTGAGACCTGTCGCCTTCCTGCCAAATAGCCCGCTCTTCCCGCCTCTACCCAGCCCTCCCCTAAGTGTCCGCAGATGTCACTCCTGGAGCCAGCCCCCTCTGTCTGCACTAATGCTTATCACGTGACTACAGGTTGCCCCACAAGGTGCGGCTTGTCTGTTCTGAGCACCACCACCCCCACCCCCGCCGTCTGTACGTAGCCTGTGCCCAGGACCCTCTCTCTCCCTCCTCCCCACATGGCCCAAGGGCCCCGCTCACCCTCTGCCACCAGCCTTATGCACGAAACTCTGTCCATCCCTGCTGCCCACTCAGCTCTCGACAACTGGAAGTTTTAAATGCTTTCTGATCAGCTTGAGAGTTTTCTAAGGAAGCTTTGTTGGACAGTTAATAGTCAGCCATTTGCAACCTGAATATAACTGCAGACTTCCACGTTGAGAATGATAAAATGGTGTGGATTCAAAAGTCTTTGGGGAACTGTAAAATGTCTAGGATTAAAATTTCAATACCATTTGTGCCCAATAAATGTGAACTCTTTAGTAATTTGAAACTGTGCTATTATGACTCAGGTCTGAAAATTACAAGTCCTGGCTGAAGAAACGGGAATAACATGTGAGGGAATCTGGTCCCATCCTTTACCTTGAGAGAGTTATTGTGGTTGCACCAAACAGCAGGAGTGTGACCTCAGAGGAGAGCAAGCCCAGGGAAACCACCGCGTTTGCGCAGAAAGCGACGCCCTCTCCAGAAGAGGACAATGTTACCCTTTCCACTTGGAATGGTTATGGAAGTAGGGCTAAAGTGAGCCTGCGTCAGCGTATTAACTGGTTCCACAGGCAAGACCCCAAGACACAACATCACTTAATAGCTTATTGAATGACTCGATTTTTTTTCCCCATAAAATCAGTCTAGTCCGTCTAACTTGGCAAATTAATTTTGTCTCTAGAATCCTGTACCGAAACATATAAAATTAGACTCTGGAAGTACAGAGAGGAGAATTGACGTTGTATTTAACAGATTCACTGGGACTTAAGTAAATGGATTTAGTCTTAATGCAGCTAAAGCCTTAAGACTTTTAAGAGAGAG
Organism: Cabassous unicinctus; assembly: GCA_029593785.1. Classification (NCBI taxonomy): domain Eukaryota; kingdom Metazoa; phylum Chordata; class Mammalia; order Cingulata; family Chlamyphoridae; genus Cabassous; species Cabassous unicinctus. The sequence continues at coordinate 25,068 of JAQZBX010026025.1, forward strand.
CTAAAGTAAAGCATCAATTTATCATTTTAAAAGGTCACTACTGCTTTTTTTCCCCTTGTCAAATGTACAAATTATATACTTTGATGAAAATAGCCAGCACGTGCTATAAATCTTGATGGGAAAAAATTACTTTTTTAAGTTATAAAATTTTATGGTTAATTTGAAAGGAATTTCATCAATTTTACCACGTACCTTTAATAATAGAGTGTTTCCCTGGACTTATTCAACGTTCACTGTTTTCACTGAGTCGTTTATGTTATAAGCGTCTGATGGCGACTCTTTCCCACCAGAATGAAACACTGGGCTCTTTTCCTTTTGCTCCAGGGGTGACTGTGGGAAGTCAGTTAGCACCTTCCGTGCAGCAGACCCAAGCGAGGGACCAAGGAGAAGCGTGTGAAGTCGTGAGTGCCTCTCTCTTGAATGGAGACCTCTGGACCCCAACAGAGAACAGCTCAAAGGTCAGTCTCTACCCCCCTCCCCCGACCCCACTGGCTTTAAGGCGGCTGAAGTTTTAAAATCACAATAACTGTATTTATATTCTTTTAATCAAGTTTTGTCTTTACCCATTTTGATGCTAACTTTGTCTCATAGAATGAAAGTCGTTCTTAACAAGATAAAATGCAGGCTAATTTTGATGTAACAGCTCTGATGAATGAACCGAACATGGTTTGCTTCTATTAAATTGTTTTTCAGCCAAATCCCATTGATTATATTAACCAGATATACAACTTCCATGTTTGTTTTGAGTGCCAGATACTCTTCTGTATTCATGTCTATGTTATCAATGTTTTGATTTTATTAATCGATTATCGGTAGAAACATTTCTATGCAGTTTCATTAAAAACCTTTGCCATGAGGTTTAATGGAATTTTATATTTTTCTCCCTTTGACAACTATTTGGTTTGAGCATTCTGTGATCTAAAAGAATAATTGTAAAAGAATTGAAATATTAGTGATAAAATTCAATATTTAGATGCATTTTATCTGCCAGTTAGACATGACTTCCTTAAATTTCAGAGCTTGTAGGAACAATTGGAAAGTGGTATAATCTATAGAAACATGAGCTCTTTGGAGAGATCATACAGATGGCTTTGTCTTTCTGTTATGTAGAACTATTTTTAGATTATCTTTCATGATAGAAAACAGATTTTTTTAAAGAGCAATTGAGATTGAGAGAGCTCTACTTACTGGGGAAGGGTTGCAATGGACCACCTTTATGTGTCGTGATAATATGAATTACATCGTTAATTTATTTTCTAGAGATGTTTGCAATTTTAAACTGAGCATTAGGAAAGATTGGAGCCTTGATTATAGGACTCAAATACCAAATCTGCACATTCTGAATATTTTAGTTTCATGGAGACTGTTGCAAATTTAATATACAAAACCCAAGTCAAGCCTGGTGGTACTGATGATGTTTTCTGGAAGAAGAATTTAAGATATGAAAAAAAAAAAAATCTCATCATGCTGCTATTCAGCAAAATTGGAAACAATATGATAGATGGAGAAAAAGAGGGGGCTACTGTTTTATAGAGAAGACATAGCTCTGAAAAATTATAAGTACTAATAATATAAACATTTATAACAACCTAATATTTTTTGCATGGTAAAAGCCATAATGGGGCTTTCCCTGGGTATAGGGTTCCCAGATTCAGCAAATAAAAATATAAATAGCAAATAATTTTTAGGATAAGTATGTCCCAAATATTGCATGGGACATACTTATACCAACAACAACAACAAAATTCATTGTTTGTCTGAACTCCAAACTTAGCTTCCTGTATTTGACCTGGCGACCCTTCCTGGAAGAGAGGGATCAGCACCAAACTGAGGGTCATGGGCCCCATGCTGGGATGGCCCAGTGTGGATTTGCTCGGCCTTCTGGCCTCTAGCTTCATCTTTCATGCCAGCCAGCGTCTCAGATGTGCTGGGTCAGGCACACCGATTGCCAAGTTTATGACTTGGTGGTTGTGGGCTTTGCAGACAACCAGGGAGATGGTTGTCCCAACTCCTCCAGGATTCTGTCTCAGAATTAGAACCGTGAGGACAGGCGGCCTCTAAAATAACTGAGTTGCCAGTATTATTTAAGGGACTAAGGTTCCGGGTGAGTTGGGGAGCAGCTGGGCATTATCGCTGTAAGGCCCCAGGGCTCATCTCCATGTGCTGCTCATGGAGTCAGCATTCTGGCCCTGTAACTGCTATTGTTACCCGTATCTAGTGGGAAACCACCGAGACCTCCTCGGGAAGGGATGCATGTCAACGTGTAATGTACCCCACCATGCTAGCGTGTAGGTACCCGTTTGCCGCTTTCTCCACGGGGTGGGTGTGTGGATGTGTTGTGGGGATAGGTTCTGGCTGAAGGGGTGTGTGAGTGTATCTGTCCTTGTTAACATCAGGACCTTCATTTTAAGTCGTGATGACTGTGTCTTAGACTGATGTTCACAACATCCTTAGGCTGAGGAATATTTTTACAGCACAGCTATGCCTGTCGGACCTTGAAATGTGGACTTTTAGATTTGCTTTCTTGCTTTCTGGCTTTGCTGCTTTATTCCTTGCTCCCCTGCTTCTTTCATTCAGCCAGTGTTTAAGTGAGCACTTATAAAGTGCCTGCTGCTGGGCATGCCATCAGTGGCGGAGGTGGGCAAGCTTCCTGTCCCCCCCCAACTTGCTTTCTAGCGAAGGAAGCATAAATAAAATGAATACCAATTACAGTAAGCATTAAGAAAGAACAGGGGAGGCGGAATCTGCCGGGCCGGCCAGGAGAGCTCTTTCTAAGACAATGTGCTATCAAACTTTTTCAGCAAGTTTTAAAGAGCCAGCCACGTGAAGATGCTGGCGTGGGCAAGGAGCAGGGAGGGGCCCGCGTGTCTGCAGCATGGGAAAAGAGAGACAGACAGACGTGGATGATGGCAAGCAGCAGCGGTCAGAATTCCACACCGGGTCAGGGTGAGTGGCTCATCTATGACGTCACTGTCAAAATAGGAGCCCAAAGAAAACAGGCGGTTGTCCTGAGAAGAAGATGACCTGTGCCCCTCCTTCTCTGATAGTTAAATATTCTGATTGGGTGGAACTCAGCAAACGACGATATTAGTTCTTTGTAATTTTTCTTCCCAGAGGTGAGACGTGCAGGATTCGCAGCCACGAAGGCATTCCTTATTTATACAGTGACTTCCAACTTTTAAGCATGGCTTCCATCTGGATGGCCCTTAGAGGCCTGGAAAACGCAAACCGGAAGTGCAGGCTAGCTTCTAGTTGGGAATGCGCAAAGACCCTGGGCCTGCAGGCGGTGAATAGGAGGAGAGGCAACCGGAAATTCCAGGTCCCCGCTGGCCTCTCTCCAGGCAACTTGCCAGAATTGTCCTAAAATGAAGCTGTAACTCGGCTCGGTTCTGCCTGAAACCTTCAGAGGTGGCCCAGGTCCACAGTGAAACGCACAGCACGGCGTGGCCGATTTACTGGCCGTGATACCCGCCCCCAGACCCGGTGCTCCGATCTGGCCCCCTTCCAGGCCTCCGCAAACCGCCCTTGGGATCACCCACATCCCCAAAGCTGGCCTTCAAGGAGGAAGCTTGCCACAGACAGCCTCACGTGCCTGCCGCCTGGAGGCACTGCGTGCCCTTGGGGAGCAGAGGGAGAGCAGGAGGGGTGCACAGAGGCACCAGGGCCCCGATGCAGTGGGACTGGGATGGGGAAGGCCCTGAGGGCTTGGGCCTGGGAGTGAGGGGGTTCTTAGCAGAGCTCTGACAGCTCTGGGAAGTGGGGACCATGGGGCCCAGGCTGGGAGCCGGGAAAGTGCTGAGGCGGCTGGAGCAGCTGTCCAGGGAGAGGGGGCCATCCGCCAGTCCGATTGGGGCCCTGTTTGTTGGGGAGAGCCAGCCGGACTTCCCCGGGGACGAGACTCGTGGTTGGGGCCTGACCAGCTGTGGGGCCCCCGGGGGAAAGGAGCCCGTTCCAGCCCTCAAGAGCTTGACCTAATTGGTTTGGGGTAAGTAGCTTGCTTACTTGCCCCCAGGTGATTCTAACAAGCAAACAAGATTTAGAAGCAGGGCGTTAGAGGAAACCTGCGGCTTCTAGCCCAGGGGAGGGCGACTTGACTCAGCTGAAGGACTCGCAGGAC
>JAQZBX010026026.1:0-29182 GCA_029593785.1 Cabassous unicinctus
TGTGTGTGTGTGTGCATGTGTGTGCACATGTGTGCCCGTCTGCGTTTCCCAGGGACAGAGTCCCCAGCTTTCATCAGGTTCTCAAAGGGGTCCATGACTTAAAAGTTTAAGTCTGCTGTTTGTAGGTGCTTTTACTTGAGCTGCTTATCGCCCTTTTAGGAGCCACCCTTTCATCTTTTACTCGTAAATGAGAAACAGGCAGAGGCAGGCAGCCCTGTTTTCCAGCAGCATTCACCTCCCTGCCCTCCCCACTAACTAGTTAGCATCCACAGGCCCTTCCTGTAGCTCGTTAGGACTTTCTGTCTTATTTTCTGAGATAGCCAGAAAGGAGGGGTCCACTCTCCAGGCCCTCACCCCAAATGTCTCGGCTCCATACAGCACAACTCTACAGTTGATGGGTGGAGCGGTTAACACAGGCTGACCCCAAATCCGTGGGGGCAACAAGGACAGAGCCAGTGTCCTGGGATGTAATCCTGCAGAGAAATTCTGGGCACGGTGGAAAACAGCATCCTTGAACTCTCTGTGCCACAGGACCAGTTGTTTTTGGCTTCTAATTCCATTTCATCGCAGGCTGATACTTTTGTAAATGGCAATAAAATTAATTTCTGGAAAACTGACCATGAGCTTGAATGTTGCCACAAGGTCGAGTAGCTATAAAAGTTCCCACTCCCTCTGGGCTTCTGTGCTTACCTCTCCTTGGCCGGGTGATAGAGGTGGCCCTGCACCAGCTCACACTGCAGCTTTGTGGAGTACTGGTGGGAAGCACCCATCTCAGAATCATCCACCGAGAAAGGCCACGGGGTTGGGTATCATCCTCCACTCCTAGAAGGTGTGAGTTGAATTCCTGGGTTATTGTGTTCCTAGCACTTCCGGCTCATCTTACATAGGCTTCAGCAGTTCCCAAAACAGTTCCCAGGTATGGAGGTGTCCACCTGGGCAGCCGAAGTGGCACTGGACTGGAGAAGCCAGGGGGGAGGGAGGATCAGGGAGGGGTCTTGCCAGTGTCAGCTGCAGCAAGGAGCTCTTCCTGGGGACCCTTCTGGAGGTTTCAGGGAATGGGTTAGTACGTTGTTTTCTGGTAGGTGGAGAAGGAGAGGAAGGGAATTCCAGGAATGGGGTCCATCAGCACATGCAAGGTGTTGGGAAGTGTTGGAAAGGGCCCCAATCCCAGCAGTAGAGGAGATTGGCACTGTCGGCCGGGCCAGGAAACACACAAGCCCACGCAGGCTCGTTTCTCCTCCCTCCAGCAGCAGGAGAGCTCTGTGTATACAGCCCCTCCTGCATGCCCTCTCTGCTGGGGCCCACAAAACGCAGGATCCTGTGCTCCTGGGGATTCCAGCCTCCGAAGCAGCTGTGAGGCACCGCTTTCCCCTCCTTCCCTTCACCAGGAGACTCAGGGGACAGGCAGCCAAAAGTGCTGAGCCAGGGTCTGCCTTCCCCCTGCACATCCTCTACCAACCCCCTTGGGTCTCCAGGACCCACTCCCACATGACAGAACCATCGGGAAAACAATGATAGCACATGGGTGTTATCTGATTGCACCTTAAAAATCCACTCGGGTTTGTCCTGGCAGATCCTGAATTAGCTTGGGCTGCCCCTTGGGAGAGCTGGCAGGGCAGGATAACCTCGGTGGGAGGCAGGGCAGCCAGCTCCTCTCACACAGTACGGAGACTGCCCTGGGTGCCCTCGGCCCTGGGCACAGGTCCTGGGACTCATATAAGGCTGGTGGGATAGGGTTTCATGCAATCCACCTCCTCCACCTCCAGACCCAGCATCTCCCACCCCAACCCCCTGCCCTGGTCTGCAAGATATGAATGTTCCCAGGAAACGAACCCGTATTTTTGGCGCTTTCTCTTCTCCCACTCTCCCCTGTGTTCCCGCCAAACTTTTCTCAGCGACATGCAGCGCGGATTCGTCCCACTGCCCGGTAGCAGGGTGCTCACTGTCAAAGCACATTCCAGAGTTGGGACCCATGGCCTGGCCACGGGCCAGCCCAACCCATTGGTTTCTGCAGAGGCAGCTTCCCTGCAGGAGCTAAAAATGGCTTTCTCGCCTATCCTAGCCCAGAGAGCACAGGCTGACATTCTTGTCATAGTTGACAGAGGTCCAGGGTCAGCTTTCCCTTGGCAGCTGGTTTCCATGGCAGCCGTCTACTCCACCCAGGCTTCCTGCATTCTTTACTCCCAAATCAGAAGCCATTCCTGCTGAAGAGAGAGAAGGAGAGGGGTAAGGGGACAGACCGTGACGAACACGCCCAGAGTCCCACCGAAAGGCGGGATTGTTGTAGAATCTGCCTTTCGTATTCCCAAAGTTCTTTGTCATCGGATGGCTCGTGAAATGACAAAATGTCATCTTCATTTCCTGGATAAGGAAACTGGGGTTGGAGAGGGTCTCGTGCTTCATTCAAGACCTTGTGGGAGCTGACACCAGAATTCTAGTCTTCTGACTTGTAAGCAAGTTGTCTTGCCACAATTTAACTTCTGCTTTGAAAGCTAAAAATAAATAAAAGGGTTGCCCCTCCCCCCACACCCACACACACGGAACAATTGCACCTGTAAATGTGGTTTTAAAACGTGGCTGCAAACTCTCTGACACTGCTGTGGAGAATGGGGTCTATGTCCCCTCCCCTCGTATCTGGGCAGGCTGTGAATGCTTTGACCAAGAGTGGATGGCAAAAGCGACCCTGGGGTCTTCAGCGGCTGGGTGGTAAAAGGTGGTCCAGCTCCCTTCTTGTTCATGAAACATCACACAGGAGGTCCAACCTCGCTGAGGCCGCCATGACACATGGAAGCTGCAGCCACGCACAGGTCCCCAGTCAATGGCCTGGCCGAGCTCAGGCTTGGAGTCAAGCCGGCCCAGTGGAGAAGCTTCCAGATGATTCCAGCCCCAGGCGCCAAGTCACTCCTGCACCCGGAGCCTCAGGCATCACAGAGCAGAGACAAAACATCCCCAGCATCCTTCCCGAACTCCTGGCCCATGGAGCCCACGAGTGCAGTGGAATGGCAGGTCTTTTACAGCACTGAGACTGGGCTGGGTGGTGACTCAGCCACAGGAACTGGGAGCGTCCCCACCTCCAATGGGGAATCTCAATCCTGACTTGAGCAGGCATCACAGGCCATCTGATACATTCAGCAGCCGCCACGGAGCTCCTCCTCATTGTCTAAGGTACTAGACACTGTGATGCCTGAGGAGGGGAGAAATGAATCAAGGCGACCAGAGTCTCGTCAAAAGAAACAAATCACAAATAACTTAGAAACCCCAACTAGGAAACCCAATCCCTGAAGTGCACTGTCTGTTGCAAGATGTGCATGGTAGGTCCCCCACTTCGCTGGCCACCGGCCAGGTCAGTGGCTGAGCAGACCAGAGGAGCTGAGTGAGGCCTCTGTGTGGTCAGTGGGCTGGACCCCACCAGGTCAGGGTGCCCTGCCCCTGGCTGGACATGGAGTCTGCTGGGGACAGAGTCCAAGGAGGGACAGTGAGAACAGGGCAGGGCAGGGTTGTCTTGTGTGTGTCCCAAAACCTGGGCATGCTCTTTAGGTCTCCTAGTCCAGGGCAGGCAGAGGGATGGGGGGTGGTCCCTGGCAGACCTGCAGTAAACATAATGAAACGGGAGGATTTCTTTGAAGTTCAAACAGGTACCTACTCACAGAAAGGGACTCTGCCTCCAAATAGCTCTTCACGTGGCAATTAAGATGTTATCTTCAGGTGTCTGGGCAATTTGCAGCTTCAGCCCTGAGCTGCTGTTGCCACTCAGATTTCTTGGGACCCCAGCGGGGAGCCTGCCAGTCTGGGTCCATCAGTTCTGGGACAGAGGAGTGGGGATGGGGAGATCTGGGGCAGTGCCTGGCGGGGATCTCCCACCCACCGAGGCTGCAGACGTGTCTCGGGCCAGGGGCACACCTGAACTCTCTGCTTTGATGTCCTGCCTTTGCAGACAAGGTTCCTTGGCTCCAAGTGAGACTGTTAGAGTCATTCTTAATTTGCCTTTTATCAGAGACTTGAGGAAGGAGTTGAAAGCAGACGTCTTGAGTTTCCAAAAGAACCTGCAAGGCACCTCAAGCCTGGAAAAGAAGCAGACAAAAGCCTAGAGTCTCTTGGGGCAGAAGCAGGCCCCAAACCTGCAGAATCCCTGGCCACTTGCCAGATCTGTGATGTGGGAGGATTGGCGGGAAGCTGCTGGGTTCGTGGGTTCACCTTCGGCGCTAAGGTGTTGGGTTTGAGGTTTGGTTTCATTTGTATCCTATTAAAAATCTAATGATAAAAACCAAAAGGGGAAGTTCCTTCCCCCTGCATCCAATCACGGGCCACTCTGATCTACATGAAAAGCCATCTCTTCTGATCGCAGCCATATCCTGTGGCTTCCTACGCACCTGGGAATTTATGCTCTGATGAATGAAAATGCAAAAGGAGAAGAGAGCCACGCCCACAAAAGGGTAGACGCTCAGCAGAGCTGGACCTCTGGGGGCCCAGTGGCCTTGATGCTGTTTCTCAGATGGAAACCATCCCTCCTTGTCCTGACGGGAGGCCCCATGCTCCCTGAACCAAAGGCTCCTCACCATGGTGTCTGCAACAAAGCTGCTTTTCTGCCCTGGTTTCATGGACACTCTAGTTTCTCTGCTGCTAGAACAAATACTATGCAATGTGTTGGCTTAATGACAAAAGTTTATTGGCTCAAGGTTTCAGAGCCTAGAAGCTGGCTTCCTCCTGGGGTTGGTATCTTGCAGCTGGCCAGCCATCCTTTGTCTTTGCCTTTCCCGTCACCTGGCAATGCACATGGCGGCACCTTCTCCTTTCTTTTCCATGTTCCCTTGGCTTCTTTCTCTGTCTAACTTTCATTCTTTCTACAAAGGACTTCAGTAATCCGGATTTAAGCCCAACCTGAATAATGGGGCCTCACCTTAGCTGAAGTAACATCTTGAAGAGGTCTTATTTATAGTGGGTCCATGCCCACCAGAATGCAGACCAAGACGTGTCCACACTGGGGTACACAGTTTAATCCACCACAGTGGAGAACCAGATGTCCACAGAGCCACTGCGTGACTGGCACAGGCTCAGGGACACGGCCCATCCCAGGCTTCGCCCACACAATGGGAGGACAAAGGCAGATGCCCCGGGGCCTGGGTAAGCTAGGATTTGCTGTCCTAGCAAGAATCCAGCAACCATTTGTTCAGCATCCCCAGGTCAGGGCCTGCCTGGGCTAGGGGAGATGTAAAAGGGGAAGACAGAGCAGCGAAGATGACCTTGGCCTGCCCTCAAGTTGCTTACAGCCCACCGGGACTGATCAGACACCTGTGCCGCAACCGAGGTGTTTTCAAGGTGCAGTTAGAACCAAAATATTTTCTCAGAAATGAGGAGGAAGTTATCGCCAAAATCAAGGGTTGAAACATGAAACAGACTCAATTCGATGAATAGATTTGATGGCAAGTTGTCAGCCCAGCCCCATTTTCTACCCCATTCCTGGCCCAAATATTGCAAATGCTTTTTGCCACCTGGTAGCCATCCCCAGCCCATCTTCTCTTTGCCTGCAGCAGAAAATTGCCAGATCCGAGAGCCCAGCTCTGATTAGGGATAGGCAGTGGCTAGAGGGCAGATGTCCTCAGCGCCTTTTCCGAATGTGATAAAATTATTCCCAGCCCCATATATTGAGCAATTCTGACCTTGGAATCCTGCACTGGGGCCTGGATCACACACCAGGCCTCCAGATGAGACTGGATGGCTGCTTTCTAACCCCTGCCGTGGTTTAGAGAACATCATCAGACAGTCCTTCCTCACGCCTGCTTTGAGGCTTTCATGCTGCAGGCTTTGATAGAAATAAGTGCAGCTAATTAGTCTTCATCTAGCAAAAACAACTCTTCAGACACCCTCAGTGACAAGGCCATCTTTAACCTTGGCAGTTAAATGAAAATAATCCTTTTAAGACCAACTTTCTAGGTTTCCAACACCTTTTTCATTCTCAACCATATGCCATTAACAATTTACATGACAGTATTGGAAATTGAGGTGGGACTGGGGAGAAAGCACCCACAAAGGATCTGTCCACTGCCTTTGAGGGACTGACACACTGTTCTGAGCCTACTCCAGCTGTACCCCCTTTTGATATTTGGAAGGGCAGATAACGGAGGTTTCTCTGCCTGAGAAAGACCCGTTTGTGTCCTTGCCCCATGATTTATACATCACATGTCATTTTCTGGGGAACAAGTGAGAGCAGCAAGTGGCAGAGCATGCTGACAGTATGGGTGCCAGTCATTTCCAACAGAAACCTGGTGTCAGCACTTAGTTTGCATTGGCCATCATATATACATATAAAATTTATTTTGAAATAATACAGGATAGTTTAAAAATAATACAAAACCCATACAAAACAGACAGAGCTCCAACAGATACCCAGATGCAAATTTGAACATTTTGCCACATTTGTCATTTTATTCTACATCTATCTATTTCTATCTATTATCTATCCATCCATCCATCCATCCATCTATCCTTCTATCTATCTATCTATCTATCTATCTATCTATTGTTTTCTAAACCTTTGAGAGTAGGTTGTATACATCATGTTCCTTGGACACTTAATATTTGCATATACATTTCCTAAAAATGAGGATATTCACTTATGTAACCATCCTAAGTGCAGTTATCAATTTTGAGGACTTTAACATTGATTTAAGGCCCACAGTCTATATTCTACTTTTTTTTTTTCATATGTCCCAGTAATGTCCTTTTGGGCCTCTTCCCCTTCATGATTCCATCCAGTTCCAGACTATGTGTTGCGTTTAGTTTTTCTTTCTCTTCAGTCTCTCTTTCTGTCTCTCCCTTTTTTAAATTGTAAAAAAATATCTACAACACAAACTTTCCTACCTCAGCCACTCCCAAGCACACCACTCGGTAGGATGAAGCACACTCACAATGCCATGCTCCCATCACTACCATCCGTTACCAGAACTTTCCTATCACCCCAAACAGAAACCCTGGACCCACTACTCATTAACTCCCCATTCTCCCTCCCAAGGACCATCCCTTTTAGGATCAAGCAAGCAACCACCATTTAACTTATTGGGAGCACACTAGGGCAAAATCCTCTGTGGCTCAGGCCCCGGGTCCATGTCCTTGAGTGTCACTTGGAGCTGGCCAAATAAGGGCTGAAAGGGGGTCCCATTAGAATGCAGATTCCTGGGCACCATGGGGTGGGCCCTGGGACTCTGTATTGGGAACAAGTCCCCTGGGGGATTCTAATGCCCAGCTGGCATTGGAGAAAGTACAGGTTGTCTATGAAGCACATTCTTTCATTCAAGGGCATACTGAGATCATTAAATAAGCATCCAATAATAAAAGTACAGAACATTTACTGTGAGCTTATTATATGCCAGGCACCAACTGGGCACATGATCTGCCTTGTGTCTCTAGAATCTTGAAACAACCTTGTAAGGATGAACCAGCTTTGACCCAACCACCCATTGTAATTTAAAAAAAAAAGTGGCTGTGTGTTTCCCCAGAGATACTCATACAGAAAAGAATAGGGGAGATAAACCCCAATGCCATGTATGATGGCTTCTGCAAATATTGTAGAATTTAAATACATAAGTCACAAAGGACGTCATTTGCCTGTCTCCTTAGGGTTTTTCCTGACCAATGACAAGGTTGTCATATAAAACACCTCCAGAGTTTCCGAGAGCAGTAGCTCAGATATTGACAACGTCAGGGTAAGCTGTAATTATAGAACCTTCAAGGTGAGCTACAGCCAAGTTCTGGGAAGAAAGCATGAAACCTATTAATGCCCAGGCGCATGTAAAATGACAAGCACGTCGTCCCAGCAGAACAACAGGCATATATTATGTAAAAGGAAAATAATAAAGAGCATCCAGTGAGACACTGTGACTTGGGCAACTGTGGCCGCTGTCCTTCTACCCCCTTTTCTGGTGTTGTCTTTTACAGGGCCCCATCCTCATCTCAAGGATGGGAGAAGTTTCTGGAAGAAGGCTTCTGGTCGGCCACTCAGCATCACTGAGAACTGGGGCATTGTAAATTATACTTGCAGGAGGGCGACACTGAAAAAGTATAAGGGATGCTCAAGGAAGTTGGTAAGATGAAGTTGCATGGCATAAAAATGCAACAGGAAAAATAATACAAGTGTGATGTGAGATTTTATGAACTGGAGCTCAGGAGGGAGCTCACATGGCCATTGGGAGAGGCTCCCGCTTGCAGTCAGCAAGTCCCAGCAAACACCATGGACGAAAGCCCTTATTCCTCCCCATGCACTGCTACAAAGCTCTTGAGCAAGACCAGCTGGAGACACCCCAGAGGGTCCCGGTGGAGCTCTGCATGACCAGGAGGCAGCACACTCAGCCCCTCGGGTGCAGACGCCTCCCAAGGCCTCCCCTGAAAGGGGCTTCCATCGCACGTACTTGGGCATCTCCCTAACACACCTCTTCCTAAGCATCAAGCTACCCTATTGCCAGAGAGCACTTCTGGCCCCAATGCACATCAAGCCCAGTGCTCACCTTCTGAGGGACCAGGCCTCGGAGGCTTGGAGGGGAGGCCCTGGGGACAATGCCAGGAGGTGAGGAGGAGGTGTGCAGCCTCCCATTTCTCATCTCAGACTGGGCTGGCAGGTAGCAAAATGCCCTCAGGCACCTCCTCCCACCTGCCCCAGGAGAATGCAAGCCCCAGTATCATGGAGACAGGGGCCATCCTCAGTGTCCTTTGCATGGCTTTGATATTCTGGTTACCGGGAAGAGGATGTGGCTCAAGCGATTAGGCTCCCGCCTACCACACGGGAGAGCCCTGGTTTGATTCCCGGTGCCTCCTAAAGAAGACAGAGAGCTGGCACGATGAGCAGGAACAGCAAACTTATGCAACAAGATGATGCAACAAGAGACACAAGAAGAAAAACACAATGAGAGACACAACAAAGCAGGGAACAGAGGTGGCTCAAGCGATTAGTCACCTCCCTCCCATATCAGAGGTTCCAGGTTCGGTTCCCGGTGCATCCTAAAGAAACAAGGAAGATGAATAGACACAGCACGTGCAAACAATGAGGGGATGGGGAGAAATAAATAAATAAAATAAATCTTAAAAAAAAAAAATATTCCAGTTACCACAGAATCCACAGCAGTGAGGAAGGAAGGGCAGGGCCTTTCTATAAGGAACCTCTCATGAAAAACTGAGAATCTAGGGGATAAAAGGGGAGGGATGGCTCAGGCAGAGACCCCTGCATCAGACTGAAGGGAGTGGTGAGGGGGTAAGAGGGTCGTTCACATGCACCTTGCACACACATCACCTGGACGGCTTGTTAAGATCCAGGGGCTGGCTCAGGAGGCGGGGGTGCGAGGCCCCGGGGTGGGCCTGAGATCCTGGAGCTCTAAGAGCTCTCACTGTGAGATGCAAGACCCTGGGATCTGGCGAGGGGGCCTATGGGTGAGTTGCATGTGCAAATGCTCAGGTCTTGGGAAAAGGCTATAGTTCAGTGGCTGAGCACCTGCTTCCCATGTATGAGGTCCTGAGTTCAATCCCCGGTACCTCCTTAAAAAAAATTTTTTTTTTAAAGTTCAGGTCTTTTTAGCACCACGGGGAAGGAGCCCCTTTTGATATTCCACCCTGTCTCCTGAGCAACTGCACCCCAGCATGTGCACAAATGCCCCGTTTCTCCAAGGTGAATGCCAGCACCTCGGTTTACCTTTCCCTGTGCCCTGATGGAACCCACAAATATGCCTCATCATTAAGAAGCCAGAGTAATATAATCACCAGTTCTTCCAAGGAAAGAAAATTCCATCCCATTAATTTTTATGACCAATTTTTCTTTTCAGATTTTTTTTCTTCCATCACTCTGATTATTTGAAAAAGAACCAACACTAATGCACTTCATTTTTTTTCTTGTTCTTTATTTCTTGTTTTGTGTATGTGTGTATGTGTACAGGTGTTTTTTGTGTGTTATTTTTTCTTTTTTTCCTCTCTTTTTCCTTCTTTTTTTTTTTCTTTTTTCATTCTTTTTTTCCCTTTTTGTTCTTCTTGTGGTGGTGTGAAGAGGGAAAGAACTAGGTTTATAGAGTGGCCACAGAATCATACTCAGAATGTCTAGTTCTCAATAAAAAAAGTTTTAAAACATACAAGGAGATGGCAGTTATAGGGGAAAAAAAGAATTCAATGGAAAATATTGCAGAGGAAGTGCAGTTCCTGGAATTACTAATCAAGGATCTTAAAACTCTCAAAAATAGGATCAATGAGCGAGAGGAAAACAGGGACAAAGAACTAAAGGAAATCAGGAAAGTAATAGATGAACAAAATGAGAATTTCAGTGAGATGGAAATTATAAAGAAGAACCAAATGGAAATTCTGGCACTCAGGAGTATAATAACTGAAGTGAGAAAAATCAATAGAGTGCTTCAAGAGCAGATTGGAGGCGGCAGAAGAAAGGATAGGTAAACTTGAAGAGAAGACAATTGAAATTGTCCAGGTTGAGGAGCAGAAAAGAAAAATAATGTAAAAATTTTAATAGAGACTGAGGAAACTATGGGACAGGGAGACCCAGAAGGAGAAGAAAGAAAGGATTGGAGAGAATATTCAAAGAAATAATGCCTGAAAACTTCCCAAATCTGATGAAAGATATGAATACAAACCCAAGATGCTCAACAAAAAGGTTGCAAAGAGATGCTTGAGCACCAGTGTTTACAGCAGTGTTACTCAGAATAGCCAAAAGCTGGGGGGAAAAAACAAGGGCCTTTCAACAAATAAGTGGAGAAACAAATTATGGTACATACACACAATGGAATATCAGTTGACCAAAAGAAAAAAATGAAGTTATAAGACATGCTGCAACATGGAAGAACCTTGAAAACATTATGCTCAGTGATATAAGCAAGACACATACGAACAAAAATTTTACATCATTTATGAGCGATAACTAGAAATAGCAAATTTTCAGAGGTTACTGGGGGAGGGGAAGAGATGTGAGAGGGCAGAAAAGGGAGTGTTGTAAAAATAAAAAATAATAAATTAACTTATAAAAGAAAACATCTCAGAAAAAAAGAGCCAACGTGAATAAAAATTGATAACTATCTTTTTAAAATTAAAGAGAAAAACCTCATCTGGCTCAAAATCTGCACAATCACACACACTCACAGACACACACACAGAGATCACTAAAGTGTTGGAGGGCAAAGGTCAACAGGAAGTACATCCTCTGTGCCCGATGGCTTCTCACTCAAATTGCTAACCTTTACTCCTGTGAACTTCTCAAAGAGCACAGATAAATAAAAAGAAAGAAAGAAAGAAAGAAAGAAAGGATGTGGTCATTGCTTTGGAGATTAGCAAGGAAAACAAACTGAAGAAAATGTTAAGCACTTCGGCAATTTCCTCGAACCTGCAAAAGAACTCTCCTCTAAGTGGGCAATGAAAAGAGAACGTGTGGTCCCGCGGAACCAAAGTGGGGAGAAATCCAATGAGCTATTAGTTTCCTATTTATCCCTGTCATTTCCACAGCCTTTCCATTGAACTTGAAATAGACGTGTTTGTTTTTTGGTTTTGTTTTGTTTTGTTTTTTTCCTAGTGTAGCTGCCAACCAAGAACAGGAACCAGAGAAAGCAGGGAGGATCTCACCTTAGGAGAAGTTGAACTCATTTGTAGAATGTGGATTTTAATATTGTTCTCATTTATACAGCCAACTCCTTGCTTTCAATCTTCAGAATTCTGACACCGTGGAGGAAAACACAACCTTCATTCATTCATTCCCTCGACAACTATTGATTGAGCCTCTACTATGGCATAAATGCTCTTCTAGATCATAAGGAGACATCAGTGAACAAAGCAGTGAAGGTCTCTGCTTCACCAAGCTTGCCTACTGGGAAGCGAGGGTGCAATGATGTGATGTAATTTCGGGGAGCATGCAGTGGGCTGCATGGTGCTCTCCCTGCCCCAAATTCACATCCACGTGGAACCTCGGAACATGACCTTATTTGCAAATAGGGTCTTTGCAGATGTAATTATGGTAAAGCTGGAGGTGAGACCACCATGGGCTAAGAATGAGTACCCTCATAACAGACACAAAAGGACACACAAACACAGGGTAGAGTCCACATGAGATTGGAAGGAGACTGCTACAAGCTGAGGAAAGCCCAGGCTTGCCCGAGCCACCAGAAGCTAGGAAGAGGCATGGAACGGTTCTCCCTGGAGTTTCCAGAAAGACCCAACCCTGATAGCAACTTGATCTTGGACCTCTGGTCTCCTGAACTGAGAGACAAAAGTTCTGTTGTTTTAAACCATCCAGTTTGTGCTGACTTGTTGTGACAGCCCCGGACACTGGTACAGAGGGATACATACCTTGACGAATAATATAGTGGAGTATGGGAGCGTGCGTTGCGAGATCACCGTGCAGGGCTGACAGTGTGAACTGCACCCAGCAGCATCAGTGTGAGCTCCTGGGCTCAGGGAGAGGTTTAAAGATGCCAGACAGCTCAGAAGTCTGAGAAGCAAGAGGGTTAGAGCCCTGAAAGATTAAGAGCTTTCTGAAAGATGGGAACAGCAAGTGCAAAGGGCCAGGGGCAGAGAAGGGGAGACACTTAACATGGTTTTTTTTTTTTGAGCATCAAAGTGCCATGAACTGAGCAGAGCAAACTAAGAAGGAAGTGGGAGGGAATCAAGCCCAGGATTTTGTCCAGAATCAGATCTCATGATGCCTCAGAGGGAATCATATGGAGTTTGGGATTTATTCTAATCGCAACAAAACTCCATCCAGAATATGACAATGCACAAATTGTTCCTTAGGTGCGCGTAAGGATTCCAGTAGTATGCAGATTAATAGAGGGACTATTTACAAACGTGTAGACAGGCTATGGGGAAATTACAAGGGGTCATGGGAAGGCACCATGGCCACAAAGAGACGGAGTGGCTACTAGGAGCATCCTGGGGAAAGGCCACCTGACCAGGTGATATGGCCTCAAGGAAAGGGCAGCAGTCAGCCCCCGGCTACCTCCGTCTCCTCCTGGTTCTCCCCCAGCCCCTCACCTGGCCCCTTCTAGATATGTCAGCCTGTGGGGCACACAGCAACGTGAGGGGGATGGGGGTGCCACGGGGTATGGGGGTGAGTCTACAAGACACCCAGCACAGCCCAGAACCAACTCTTAAAAGGAGGGTGACGCCAACTTCTGCACACAGCCACCAAAAGGCAGTGGCAAGCAGAAACTGCAGAGGGAGAGCAGGAGAAAGCAGACATTCTCCGCGGGAGCTGGCCCACCCATTTGAGGGTCTTGGCTTATCTGTCCCCAGCCCTATCCTCACTGCACTGGCACACGCATACCTGGCTGCCTGCTGGACATGGAGGAAGGGGACCAAGCTGGGAAGGGCAGGGCCTGCTGTCAAACAAGAAGATGGATGTAGAACCCCAAACAAATGGATTAACGTGTTCCCCTCTATGCCAGCTTAGTGGAGTGAAACATCGAGTGGAAGTATTTTGAATTATTATGCCTAGAGAAAGGAGTATGCATTACTCAAAGATTCTGTACCTCCAAGTCCACGGTAACATTTTTTTTTTTAATTGGCAGTTTTGTTTGTTTTTTCTCATGCAAAGTTCCACATGAGAAAGACATTTTGGGGTGGAACAGTTGCATAAGGTGGGATTAGCTGTACTTGATTATAAATAAATGAATGGCAATGAGCAAAGAAAGCCAAGTACATACTGAGCACCCACCCCAATCCCTGTGCCTCGGACCCAGCTTTTTGTTCATAACGCCTTCCTCGATTTTCCCTTGAGGTCCATGGCTCCTTGGGCCGGCTCTGCGGAGGCCCTTTTGGTGCTTTCACCTGCTGTTGCAGTTGCCTGCTTCAGTGTCTGGCTGACTTGCACGGGTCTGGGCTGGCAGCATGGCCACTATTAGGCACTAGAAACACGTTTGCTGAGTGAATGAGTGCCTCCCTTGACCCCCTCTCAGGTCATGGCTACAAGCATCCTGAACTCCAGGTATCATTGCCACCTCCAAGTTTGCAGATGAGCAAACTGAGGTCCAGGGAGGGCTCTTCACGTGCCCAGGGTCAAACAACCGGCAAGTGATCAGAACCCAAGTCTGAGGACCTCCGAAGTCTGCATCTTCGGATCAAACCACCGCCTGCACCTTTGATAAAAATCAGGGGTAAATCTTCGTGAAAACAATAAAGGTACAAAAAGAGACGCGGGGAGCCAAGTGTTCCCACTACCCGAGGCCAATGAAGGTCCACTCTTCTTGAGGAGGTGACCAAACCGTAACGAGGTGCCAAAGTTCTACTCGATGGGCGCACAGTGGCACCCAAGCTTAGCTCCACATTTTGTCACTCAGACCTTTGCATTTCTGAGCAAGGTAGTCATTTTGCTTCTTGGGTACTCCATTTCCATCATTCAGTCATTCAACAAACATTTGCTGAGTGCCCGTGGGTATTGTGGATGCAAATGAAAAAGATACGGGTGTTTTGGTTTCCTGGCTGCTAAAACAAACATCGTAGGATGGGTTGGTTTAAACAACAGGACTTTTTTGGGTCAGGGTTTTGAGTCTAGGAGAAGTCCAAAATCAAGGCATCCGCAAAGCAGTGCTTTCTCCCTGGAGGTTGTGATGTTCTGGGGATGGCTGCTGGCAATGCTCGGTCCTTGGGTTTTCCGTCACATGGCAAGGCACATGGTGGCGGCGTCTTCTTTCTCTTCCATGTTCCCTTGACTTTGGCTTTTGGCTGCTCCCCAGGGCTTCTCTCTGACTTTCACTCTGCCTGTAAAAACTCCAGGAATCTGGATTAAAGCCCAGCCTGACTCAGTGAGGCCACACCTTAGCTGAAGTAACACCTTCAAGAGATCTTATTGATGATGGGTCCACGCCCAGCAGAATGCAGATCAAGACCAAGAACATGTCCCAACTGGGGTTCACATACAAATCCACCACGATATCTGTCCTCCAGGAGCCCCCTGGTTAGTGTGGGGAGAGGCCTGCAGACTGGCAATGATAAGGATGTGTACTGAGGGCCATAATGAAGATGCATGCAAAATCTACACAGAGGGCCAAGGATCAAAAGAAGGGAGGTTGTAAGTCTGGCAGGGGTGGGGGCCGGGAAATGAAGGCTTTGCAGAGGAGAGGGTCCTTGGGATGCCCGTGGCCTTGAAGGTCCCTCCCAGCGCTGACAAGGTAGGAATTGTGGATGTCCAACTGCATACATCAGGTCTTGAGGGTAACCACTCCTTGAGCCTTTTGTGACTTGGGGGTGCAGCACCCCTGGCCATCAAAGGGTCTTTGAAGCTGGCCTGCCTGGCTGAGCTGCCCTTCACCCATGGAACCCAGGGAAAATCACCCCACCTGGCCATGCTTCAGCCTCTCCAGCTGTGAACGAGAGTATCCCAGGTGGGTTCTTTGCTGCAAGCAATGACATCAAGAGGAAGGCGGAGGGGGGCGGATGTGGCTCAAATGGTTGGGCATCTGTCTACCGCATGGAGGGACCTGGGCTCGACCCCCAGGACCTGCCAGTGAAAAAATAAAGAAAAATATAGAAGGTGCGCAGGCCACCAGGCCCTGCAAGCAGGTGCGCCATCAGGCCCCGCGAGTGGGTGAGCCCCCCAGGCCCCACGCGCGGGTGCGTCTCCAGGCCCCACCAAGCCACATAGCAAGATGATGCTATAGCAGGAGAGTGACACAAGGGAGAGCCAAGATGAGACGCGCTGATAAACCAGGAACTGAGGTGGCACAGGCTGTAGGACACCTCTCTCCCACATCGGAGTTTCCATGGATCGAATCCCAGTGAAGACAGGAGGAGAAGGATGAGAAGTGAGGGCAGGAAACAGACACAGAGAATTGCCCAGTGAATGGACACAAAAACAGCAAAAACGGGGGGTGGGGAAGGGGAGTTAAAATGGATAAACATAAATAAATAGATAAATAAATAAATCTTAAAAAAAATAAAAAATAAAAGGAAGGCAGAGACCCTGCTGCTGAAAGGGGCATTGAGCCGGCCATCCATCGGGCTCAATCAGAGGCAGACCTTCCCAGAACCGTGTGGGGCCCTCACACCAGGACCCGGCCTAGCGGCAAGTGCTGGCGGAAGAGTCCGTGCAAGTCTGTTACTCCACGTCCACTGTAGGGCTCACATGTGGATTCTTGACCACGGAACGTGGGCCAGATCATCGTTCAGAGTTATCTGAGCAGAAGGTCCTTCCCAAGACACAGGGTGACCCTGACTCACCTTTACCCAACAGAGAGCAAGGCAGGTGGAATTCTGCAGTGAGTCCTGCACGCAGTGGGGCGGCTGAGCAGGCATATACAATTTAAGAAAATTTTAAGTTTTATGTGCCTCCCAGGAAGCTATCTGGTTCAGAAAACAAAAAAATCACAAAGAGAAATTAGAGAATAGGAAATGAAGCAAAATTGAAAACGGTCAGCCAATTTCTCCCTAAATGGTGGCTTTGTAGACGCCAGTGGCGATGAATGAATAAGTGAAATGGCTTCTACTCTTCCTGTTTCTAAGAAACTTTCTAGCACACAGTTTATTTCATGTTCCGGTTGTGAAATTTTAAGAAATATAGGAATGTTTGGCCGACTCTGTTGGAGACGTCCTTCCAAGAGTCTATGCTTTAACAGACCAAAATGAGAAGTGTTCTTTTCCATGGAAATTGAAGTTGCGGACTGCAGAGAGAAGCGAGGCTGACCTGAGTTGACATCACCCGGTAAGGGGGCCTGTGGCACTTAATTTGGCCGTTTGCAGCCACACTGCATGGGGAGCGTGTGTTTATTTGTCCTCGAGGGTCCATTAACTGCTGTCTCTCTCCTTTGGTGCCTTATCCAGAAGCTGTTTATGGGAAATTCTTTTGTGAACTAAAGCCCTTATTAGTGCATTTGCAGTTGACCATGTGTGCCGAACTTTTGAATTCTTTGACAATGTCATCAATCGACCATCGGCTACTACTCCCAAAATGGTCCCAATCAAGAATTAGTCAATGTTTCACTGTCCCCAAGCCCCGGGACAAGGGTTGGGGGTGGGAAGAACTTTTAAAACATACTTTGAACTAGAATTTGTCTTTCTAGCCGTCTATATTATCGCTATGCCTACTGAGTGCAAGAAACTTGTACTTTCTGGAAAACTGTTCTGAAAGATGACTTCCTTTAAGGTAAAATGATGTGAGAATGTCATTATTTTGTACAAGGAGGTAGACAATTTGTATTAACAGAAAATGAGCCTCTCCCCTCTCTGAACACATTGGTTGGGAAGAATGCCAGAAGACTGGCCCATTCTGGGTCTCCACACTTCTTTGCCTAATTCCTTTCTCCTCATGTCCTCCTGACCCATAGCTCCTACGGGGATGCTTAATTTTTGTGGCGTGGGCCTTGCTGCAGGCTGGTGAAGCATATGCACACCCTCACAGAATAACGCTCTCAACTGAGTAAAATAAAACACTTGGCATTACAAAAGGAAGCCAATTAGAAAGAACTGGAGTTATAAAAATATTTTTCAAAATCGAGACGAGAGTATGTCTAGCCTTCCTTATTTATTGTCACACTAAATAACAATTCAGCGGCCCGTCCGTTAACTACCATGTTGAAGTCATGACGAGTATCAATGAAATCGTCAGACATCTGACACAACCGTCCTGAGGAAATAGGTTAGTTGTGACTTCTGCCATAGCTGAAGGAAATACTAAGCTGCAGCTTGAGGTTAGTAAACTAAAGATGTATTTTTTTCCCTCGTTCCACGTTCACAAATCCCCTGAATTTTATCTGTCGTCCCCTGGAAGGTCCGAGAACTCTGATGAAAAAATCCTATGTAAGCCCTTTTCCAGTGCCAGCTCATGCGAGCGGTCTTTCTCACCTGCCCCAAGTAGGATGGCATTGTCCTAGAGTCGTTTGCTTTTTTTTTTTTTTAATAGGAGGCACCAGAGATTGAACCAGGGATGTCATACATGGAAAGCAAGCACTCAACCACTGAGCTACTCCCGTTCCCCACGTTTGCTTTTCTGATTCTAATTCTGATCTCTGGAGATACTTGAGGCTGGGTATTTTTTCTTATGGACTCACCTTTGATATCTATACCAGGGAAAGGAGAAGGGGAGAGATAAGAAGGAAGGGAAAAAGGGGCAGAAGAACCAAAGAAGGAAAGGAAGGAAAGGAAGAGAAGGGAGTACTTAAAGAGTACTGAGTCTTAGGCCCTTCATTCCATAAACAAGGAACCAGGGGCCACCAGTGCCCTACCACACCAAGCCGCCAGAGGGAAACCCCATGAGCGCCACCCACCCCTTAGGCCACAAAACAAGAACTTGATTTCCCTTCCAGAAGTCCATCCCCGATGGTCTCTACCCCGGGCTCCAGCTCGTGAGGGTCACCCCCTCGACGTGAAGCCATGGTCTCTGTGCTAATCTACCTTCCAGCACCCCCAGCCTTTCTGCGTAGAACCAGACAGAGCAGGCGGAGGAGGGTGTGGGCAGAACATGGCCGACAGCCAGGGAATCAGAGGGAAGTCTTTGGGAGATGTTAAATCACTCTCCTTGTTCCAAAAGCCCCAGAGGACAGCAGAGTTATCTGGAAAACTAATTCCCATAAAAGGATTCAGGGGAAAGGAAAAAAAGAAGATTCTCCTTTGATTCTGTCTTCCACCGAAATCTTCTAGGCTTTTACACTTAATACTCTCACAAAACATACAATTCCTTCCAGAAAAAAATCACTGTTCTCAAACAAGAGGTTAATTTGTGGGTGGGCAGTTCTCCCAATCAACAAGGTCAGCCATCTAGTTGCTCAGGGCATTATAAGAGCATCATAATTCTCATGATATTAGGGTCCGGGTAGAGGGGCCCTGCTTATATCTGACCCTGGACCTGCACCAGGCACCTTCGACTGGGGATGGAGTTCCCGTTGGCTCCACGGCTGCATTCCAAGAACAGAGGGACTCAATCTATTATGTTTCAAATCAGTAGCGGTGTGGACTATGATTTGCTGTCAAAGAAAACACACCTGGTTCTCTTTCAAAGGCTACAGAGAAATGGAGAATAAATAATTACTGGCTGCTTTTGCAATGTTTCCTTGACCAAAACGGGGTTTGTAAATCTCTGAATTGTTGGAGCAGCACGGCCCCCCAGCCCTGAGTCATGCCGGAGGGAATTATTTATAGTTGGGACGGTTTGTTTACACACTTGGCTATTTCCTGGGTCAAGCCCTTCCTCCACCTGCACAATAAAAGTAGCTCATCAAAAATAGCAAAATAATTGCTTCCTTTTCAACTTTCCCTGAAAACACAGAGAAGAGGAAGGGGGCATACAAAAGGCATTTTCATTAAAGGAGCCTTTCCTCTCCAACTAAAAACATATCCAAATGTTGTTTCCTTAAGCCCCAAAAGGAAAAAAAATACATACATATTGAGCCCCTTTGTCCGGGAGAGACAAACTGCTCAAACACCACAGCCTATTTCCTCCAGGGAAACCAGGAGACTCACACAGCTGTCAAGAGGATGCACTGGGATGTTAGAACTTAAGCAAACCCACTGCGCAGTCAGGCAGTTCTCTGCAGCCCCTCAGCTTTAACCAGAGCAGCTCCACTTTTATCTTTTGTACACAATGGGCATTTAAAGAAAGGCCTCTGCTGATAAACAGGAGTTTGGAAGCAACAGGATTTGATGATCAAGGGGGCTCTTTCTGGCTCATCCTCTTTCAATACCCTTCATTGCTGCCACCCATCGTAGAGTGGGTTCAATCCTTAGAAAGTCCAGAGCAGTGAGCAACCTTCAGCCACAGCCACAGCCTGCTGACAGATGAGGGCTTGCAGCGTCAGCGGTGGGGCGGGGGTGGGTTGGGGGGGTGAGCTCTAAGGCGGAAGGTGGGAGGGAAGGCACCTCACAGTTCCTTCCTTGCAGAGTTGTCATCTCACGATAACAGAACGATTACCCAGAAAGGGGACACGGAGGAGGGAAATGCAGCAGTAAAGATGCTGAGTAATGGAGAAAGCAGTTCCGAGGAGCGTCGCCTCAGAGGATGGCAAAGCAAAGCGGGGAGACGAAGACCCAGCAGCTTCAGAAGCGGGACACACCCCCTCAGGGCTGAAGGTGGCTGCGATGTACAGCAAGCAGCTAGCGGGTGGGTTTGGCCGGGGTGAAAAACACAAGCCATGCTCTGGGGAGAGATGAAGTCAGCGAGACCACTGCAGACTAAAGAGCTGGAAGCCCCTAGTAACCGGGAGCTTGAATCATTTGGTTTGAGAGATGAGCAAGAACCACTGCACACCTGAAATGCAGAAAAATGGAAAAATGAGCTGCAGCATGGCTGGGAGAGAGAACGGTATCTTAGTTTGCCAGGGATGCTATGACAAATACACAATGGGCTGGCTGAAACAATTCATCATCTCACGGTCTTGAAAGGAAGTCCAACATGAGAGTCTCAGCAGGGCGTGGTTTCTCCCCTAAGTCTGTAGGGCTCTGGTGCTGGCCTGCCAGTCTTTGGGTTCCTTGGCTGCATCCCTGCCTCTGTCACTTGGTCTCCTCCTGTGTCTTTCTTCTGGCTTCTATTTCCATGACCAATTTCCTTTTCTTATAAGGACTTCTGCCATATGGATGAAGGCCCGTTCAGCTAATAATAGCATCTTCAAAGGTACTATCTACAAATAGACTCACCCCCACAGGATCAAGGATTAGGATTTCAAAACATAGGATCTTCCACTGATATCCAACTGGGAAACATATTGACCCCCAAGCGATAAAACCTCTTGATGCAGATCCCAAGTGCAACGAACTCAACTATTCTAGAATGAAGAGTAAATGGATTTCCAAAGCCCAAATGAGTCAAAGCACCGAGGCAGGAACTTCCTTCGATAAAATAATACAGCTAATTACAAGAGTCAAAAGGAATATCTGTTGTTTTAGAAATTAGCTAGAATTATTCTTTGAACCACCTTAGACCTTATGCTATCAATACATGCGAGAGAGCAAAGCTGGGTAAAGACTGTGCCTTGAAGCTGCCCCGCCAGCCAGGGTGATAGAGAATTTGGGCTCTGCAAGGAGGTCCTTCGACAGCTCCCATGGAGCCGGCAGGAGACAAATGTTCGAATGTTGAGAGAAAGACTGTGGGTCAGAGAGAGGAGTGTTGCCGGATGACACTCACTGGCCCCCCTGACCGCAGAAGGCAGGGGATAACCGCGATTCCTGCCGCTTGGCCAAGCTGTGCAAACTCCCTGCGCGTCAAATAAGCGCTGAATAAACAGAGTCCGGCAGACACTATCGATTGTTGGCTTTCTCACGAGATGGCAGGAAGCAGGACGGGATGGAGTTTACCAAAATGCAACCTCCCAATGAACGTGGCGTTTATTTATTTTTTTTTAGAAATCATCCAGACTGCTTCCCCTGACCCCCGACATTTAAAACACATTTCCTGTGCAATTTCTAGGTGAAAATACATGCTGGCCAACCCCGAGATGGGGTGTTGAGGCTTTGTGAGCCCCAAAATGTCTGCAGCATCCCAAATCCTCCCTGCCCTGTGCTAGAATTGTCAGGAGCTGGGGCTGACAGCATCCATTCTAATAACCAATTCTGAAGTTTGAGGACCACTGCTTCTACACGAGCCAGGTTTCAAACTTTAATTTTCCCTTGATTAGGGATGATAATGGCAACATGTACTCTCTACACAGCACGTGATATTGGCCAGACAATCATATGAACTCATTTGATTCTCACATCAGCCCTAGGAGGTTGGTAATGTGGGAGTTTTCATTGTGAGTCTCGAACCCTGCAGGTTTGCAAATCTAAAGGATCCTCTCAACTCAAGTGATGATTGTGGTTCCCCAGGATGGAAAAAAAATATCTAGCTAATCGAGGCAATTCAGGAAGCAAGAAAAAAAATCCTGCAGCCATGAGGTCACTGGCCATCTCCTTGTGAGTTCATCCCACAGTGGGTGCCAAATAAAGACTCTTCAGGTGTTATCAGAGCCTCCAGGGAGGCCTTGAGCTGGCCCCACCTGTCCCTGCACCACCTCCCTCCCGAGCAAGGCAAAAATTCCAAAGTCAAAGGAAAGACTGATAGTGAGAGTGAGGTCATTAAACTCCCCAAGATCACACTGTCCCTCCACCCAGTCTTCAAAAGGCCAATTCATTCTGTCACTATCTCAGAAGGACAGGCCGCATTTTTCTCCCCGGTCTTGAAGGAGGCTGTGGGAACAGCTCAGTGATGAGCAGATAAGCTCCTTCTGCCAAAGGTTAGGGGCTGCCTCTCCATCCCTCTTCTCTGAGGTCTCCTCTGGGACAAGAGGCATTTCCTCGCAGGGAGGAAGCTTGGGAAGAGAGGGATGAGCCCCTAAGGAAGTGAGGAGAAACCCTCTTGCCTCTGGTTTAGGAATGGAGGGTTAACCCAGTGTGGCCCGTTTCTGAGTCACAACCACCCCAAATATCTTTCGAAAGGGGCTGCACAGGTACCGGGAGGAACTCACCACCTTCCTACTTGTCTTTGTTTGCTAAGGGCTGGAGTCGCCAAATATCACAAACTTGGAGGCCTGAAACAACAGAAATTTAGCCTCTCGCCGTTCTGAAGGCTAGAAGCTTGCCATCGAGGTGTCGGCAGGGCCAGGCTCCCCCTGGAACCAGTGGGGACAAGCCTTCCTTGCCTCTCCCAGCTTCTGGTGTTTGCCGGGCAGCTTTGGTGTTCCTTGGCCTCCAGCTACAGCTGCCTGTACAGTCACATGACCTCCTCCCCTGTGTCCGTCCGTCTCTCTGTCCACATCTCCTCTTCTTACGAGGACAGGGCCATATTGGATTAGGACCCACACTGATCTTAACTAAAAACATCTCCAAAGAAGCTATTTCCAAATAAGGTCACATTCATGGGACCTGGGTTGGGACCTGAACACGTCTTTTTGGACCCATACCACCTGCCCTTCTCAAGGAAAACTCTACCTCCTTCCTCCAAGGCATTTGGGCATCTTTCTGTAGGCATTGTCTTCACCAAGTCTCACTGCCTTGCCTCAGTCAGCATTCTGGAAGCATTTCATTCAACTTGAGAAATGCATGAAGACAACAACTACTTTTTTTTTTTTTTTTTAAGACAGTGACTCTTCTATTCACCTTTATTTTGGAG
Organism: Cabassous unicinctus; assembly: GCA_029593785.1. Lineage (NCBI taxonomy): Eukaryota > Metazoa > Chordata > Mammalia > Cingulata > Chlamyphoridae > Cabassous > Cabassous unicinctus. The sequence goes on from JAQZBX010026026.1 coordinate 23,033, forward strand.
ATATCGATTTTTTTTAAAAAAACTCATCTCAGTACATACCTCCCTATCTTACTAAAGAAAATTTGCTCACCGAAACTCCATCCTGACGTAATTCACTAATTAAGCTGCTCATTCACTTTAAAGAATTTATTCAAGGGGGTCCGTGAAAAGAATTCAAGGGGTCTGTGAACTTGAACAAGGAAAATAATGACATCTTTTATCTGCACTAAACCTCTAACTGGAGCTGCACTTTGCCTTCAATTATGAATGTAAACCACACTAGGGTTCAAAGCACCTGTGGCTTCATCACCATGGAAACCACAAATGTTTGAGTAATTAATTTCCGTTGTTGTAGAGATCATAAAACATTGAATATTCTAACAATCTTTACATATTTGCTTCTTTAGTTGAAAATAAAAGATAATTCTGGTTTTGCCTCTTGAAAAATCAATTGAAATCCTCTAGGTCTCTAAAATACAAGTAGGGTGGGGTTTTGTCTGACTGGCTAAATTACAGACACTGTATTTTTTTTTTCCATGAAAAGCACTGTGTAACCTAGTCAATGCTGATAAATTATGAGTTTTGTTGAGTTTTTAAACTGCAGAGGTAGTACATATTTGTAAAACATCAAGTATTACATTTATAGAGCAAAAAGGAACTCTTCCCCTTACTCTTATAACCCTGAAGTTACTCCATGAGCTGCTGGGGTCTGTCCTTTTCCAACTTATTTAAAAGTATGTGGATGTTGTGTGTGTGTTGGGAGGGATGGGGGTTGGATTTTGTTGTTGTGTTTTTTTTTAAAGATATATAGCAAGGTGACCAATGAAATGTTGGACCTGTATCTTGTCTTTTTTTCCCCTTGTTTTTAGTAAGAGAAATATCAGAGCATCCCCTTGGTGGCTTTTGAGCAGAGGTGACTCACCGGTGGAGCAATCAACCATAAAACGTACAGACACACACATCCCAGCTTTTGGTGCTCAAGAGCCCAAAAGAAATCGCCAGGTGTCGGGGCTGCCCTAAAAACAGCATATAAGCAGACCTTTGAGGTCTGAAAAGTTGGGTCTGTGGTGGGGATGAGGCTTTATGTTTCAGATAGAGGGGGGTCCCAAGGGCTTGTGTTTCAAGATTGGAGGTGGAAAGCAGAGAGAACCCAGGTTGGAGCCCCTGGTTTTCGGTTGGCAGGGAATGTAGAATAATGAGACAGGCAGGGGAGGAAGAAAATGCCGGACCCACTGTGACCCACAAACTCTGGGGGTTGGGCACTCACAGCCAGACTGTGGAGGTGTCCTGAAGAACTGGTCCCTGAGAGCCGAGAGGCCTAAGCCAGCCCCGGACCTGCAGGTGCGCTTGCAAAGGAGAGAGCAGGTGATGCCCAGGTCACCCTTCCTGGAATGTCCAAAGTGGCCAGAGCAGGGGGCCGGGGAGGGCAAACTCAACCAAGCACTAACCCATAACACCAAGCCTGACCGCAGTCTCAGCAAGAAGAGCTGCACCAGGTCCACCTTTGCCAGGTGGTGGAAGGGCAGCAGAGCTCCTGCTTGCTTGCATGATCCCTGGAGGTACTTGGCTGTTTGGGGGAGAAGGAAGACATCTCAAGAGGGATTCTGGACCTCCCACCAATCTGCCATTGGGGGACTCCATCTGAGTAAATGAAAAAAAAAATTATGGCAGCCCTTGTATTCCAAGCGAATGTGCTTTTATCACTTAAAAGTTTATTCTCGTTATCTTCCCATGTAAGTTACATATAGAGCCATCTCATTATTTTAACCAATGCATCGAATTCTTAAGTCTGCATACACCATAATATTTTGCCAATCCTTTATTTATGTTTACTTGTATCTTTCCCTCCCCCCCCCTCCCCAATTATTTCCCACTGCAGACCATGCTGCAGTGAAATTTCTGGAACAGGAGTCTTTAAGATCAGATACAATTATTCCTATAGGACAGACTCCTGATACTGTACTAGCAGGGTATCCAAAGTTTCGATTTTGTTAAATCGTGACAAATTGCCCTCTACAAACTGCATAAAGTGTTCACGTCCCCAAACCAACTATTATTGCAGAGATTTTTACATACTAATTTGGAAAAAAGAGAGATAGCAATTTTCAGTCTTTCCATCCAAGAATATAGTGCCTTTCTCCATTTGCTCAAGTCTCCTTTTGCATCTTTCAGTAAAGGACTATAGTATTCTATATATGTGTCACACATATCTTTTTAGTTTATTACAAGATATTGTTAGTTTTCCATAATAATTTGAATAGGATCTTACATGAGTTTCCTGGGTGTGCCGTAACAAATTACTGCAGACTGGGTGGCTTCAAACCATGGATCACCTTTCTGGAGGCTGGAAGTTCAAATTCAAGGTGTCAGCAGGGCCATGCTCTCTCTGAAGGCTCTAGGGAAGTCTGTCCTTGCTTCTTCCTGGTTTCTGGTGTTAGCTGGCAATCTTTGGCACTCCTTGACTTGTAGATGCATCACTCCAGTCCCTGCCTCTGCTGTCACATGGCATCCTCCCTGTGTGTCTCCTGTCCAAAGTTCTCTCCTCTAAGGATACCAGTTGGCCCCACCTAACCCAGCATGGCCTCATCCTGACTTGACTACACCTGCAAAGATCCTATTTCCAAATAAAGTCTCATTCACAGTTACCAGGGGCTTGGACTTGAACATATATATCCTTTGGGGACACACAACAGGCCTTTTAGTTGTTATTATTATTATTATTATTATTATTATTATTACATTTTTCTGTTGGTTATTGTTGTCATTGAAAAAATGAATATGTGTTGTAAATTTATCTTGGATCCAGCTACATAATTAAAATCTCTTAGTACTACGAATCACTTCAGTTGATTGTTTCGGATTTTCTGCATGGAAGTCACTGTGCCTCTCTCTTTCAAAGATTGACGTCTTGTTTTTTCCTTTTCTTGCTAGAACTCAAGAATAATGTTGAATATCTGCATTTGTAGTAGGCACACTAGTTTTTTTCTTCCTGAGCGTAATAGAAATACTTCCAAAATGTCATCATTAAATATTATATTTACTATATGTCTATTTTAGATACTTTTGAAAGTATTTGTTTTTCAAACTTTACATACACAGAAATTAAGAACCTTGTGTAGAGTTCCAGGCAGTCAGGCAAGGCCCTGGCCATTCCAATGGACACCCTAAATAGTAGCGTTGATGGGATATTCTTCTCTTGGATCAGTTTCTCCAGAGAAGCAGTCTCGTCTTTTAATGGGGGTATTTATATCAGCTTGGCCACCAGCACTCTGAGGGCTGAGTCGGGGTAGTGAAAGCCTCTCCATGTGGTATGCTGGATTTTTTTTCTCACTCTTCCCAGATGCATCCGGGGTCCCCAGTTCCAGAATCTCTTCATCCATTTCTGCAGGTTAAAAAAAAAAAAAAAATCTCTGACTCTTGGTCAGAGGTAGAGCTGGAGTGGTTGCCTGGAAATATTTGTAAGCGGGGTTAGAAAATAGTTTTCTTTTTCATCCTAGCCATTTTTTTCCTGCTTGTGAAGCTTCTTTTTTTTTTCTTTCCTTCTTTTTAATCCCCTGAAAGAATTTTGAACAACGTAGAAATTGGCTATTCCTTCAAGGTTGCATTAACTTTGTCTATCAATTGTGGCGTCTTTCATGGAGGCAGAAGTTTGACTACATTTTCCAATTTTTCTATGATTTTTGAAACATTCAACATTCTTCTGATTCTTGAGGCAGTTGTATTGACTTGCATTTTCTGGTATTTCTGATCGGTTCTATCTGGAGTTCCAAAGTTATTGAGGTAAAATTGGCATAGTAACCTCTCAAACTTGATCTCTTTTCATCTCTAAAGCTGCATCCTCTCTCCATCTTACCTGATCACATTTGCTAGAGGTGTGTGTGAGCTTTTGTAAGTGCTGGGTGGGTAGGGGACAAGGAAGGGAAGCATTAGTTTCAAAGAATCAGACTTTGAGTTCATGCATCACATCAGCTGATTTGTTTTAGCTTATTTAACATTTCCAAAACTATTTCATTTGGTCTTCTTTCAATTTCTTTAAATGGACTGTGCTGGCCTTTTCCAAGCTTCGTAATTCAAGTACTTCATTCAAATTCCTTCAGTCTTATGCGTTTCTTATTAAATGATCTTGGATTATAAATTTTCCCCAAGTGCCCCTCTTGCCCTGATCATCTCTGACACCTAGCTCTGACCTTTCTGTTCACTTCTAAATGCACTGGATTTAGTTTTGATTGCTTGTCTTATACAAGAGCTATTTAGAATCGCATACAGACACAAACTCTTGGGGAAAAACTAAGGCAGGATTGCAGCTTCCCTATTCTGTCTTCTCTTGTTTAAATCAGTTTAAAAATCCAAACCGATACTCCCACGAAAGGAAATCATAAACAGGAAGAGAGCTTGTCAAGGCTGGACTGGGTGCCTGGTGTGGCCGGACCTGCCTTTTTCTTTTTTTATTTTGATAAAGTACTACCAATTGAACCATTTTAAACTTAACATTTAATACATGTCATATATTCACAGTGTTGTGCAACCATAATCATTATCTTATTCCAAAACACTTTCAACTCAAAAAGAAACCCCGTACCCATTAAACAGTCTCTGCCCTTTCCCCTTTCCCAGCCCTGGGCAGCTACTAACCTACTTTCTGTCTCTGTGATGTGCCAATTCTGGACGTTTCATTTAAATGGATTCATACAATATGTGGTCTTTCGCATCTGGCTTTGTTCACTCGGCCTAATGTTTTCAAGGTTCACCCTTGCTTAGCATGAAACAGAACTGCATTCTTTTTTATGGTTGCATGCTATTCCATTATGTGACGTATTAGTTTGCTAAGGCCACTTTAACAAAGTACCACAGACTAGCTGGCTTTTTGTTTTGTTTTATTTTATTTTATTTTTTTTTAGGAGGCACCAGGAGTTGAACCTGGGACCTCATACATGGGCAGCAGGCACTCAACCACTGAGCCACACCCACTCCCCAGACTAGTTGGCTTTAACAACAGAAATTTATTTTCTCATATTCTGGAGGCAAAAAGTCTGGAGGGTTCTGGCAGTGGTCAGCAATCCTTGGGTTGTGGAGTAACTCAGACTATGCCTCCATCACATAGCTCTCTCACACTCTCTCTCACGTGCTCTCTCTCTCTCCCTCTCCCTCTCCCTGTCACTATCTCTCCACCCCTTCCCTTCTCCCCGCCTTCCTCCCCTCCCTCTTTTGCCCCCGCTCATACTGCCTGAGTCCCAATTCCCTCTCTTAGGACCCCTGTTCTATTGAATTAGGACCCACCCTGACCCAGTGGCATCATCTTAGTCAAACAGGACCACATCCACGGGACCGGGGATTAGGCCTTGAACACGTCTCTGTGGGGGGACATGGTTCAATCCATAACATACCACATTTTGATTTTCTATCTGTCCGTTGATGGCTCCTGCCATCTCCCAGGGGGCCCAACTCTGAGATTCTCCAGGCAGAAGGCCCAAGCCAGAGGCCGAGGCAAAGCCTGTCAGCCCCAATCGGCAGCTCTCAGCCACTCCACAGGCACAACTGATCACTTCCACAACCGAACCGGTGTCTGTCGGTGGATCACTGGGAACAGAGCCCGCTGGGAAGCTGAGTAAGAGGAAAAATAAAAGCGGTCGTCTAGGAAGGCATTGCGCATCAGATGGCCAGGGCCACCACCTCCCCACTCACACGTGAGGACTCGCTGACTTTCTTGACCTCATAAGACACACGGTGGTCCCAGAAGCACTGTCACCGTTTCTGAATTGTCTAGTGTCCTTCAAGGTTGTGGGTCCCCTCCAGGGCATGGCCAAAACTCTGGCATCCAGAAGCATGCTGCAAATGCATACAATTTGAAATAAAAAAATATTTGATGGGAAATGCAATTACACTCTCTCCCTTCCCCACTGGTCTTTGCCTCCTAACACCTTCTAATCCCCCCAGGAGTTATGACCTGGCCTCCACCATCCTCAGTTACTTATCAGGATGGTGAGAATGCAATTAGCTCCCTATTTTTCCTAGGAAAGGAGCTCCCAGGTGGCTGTCATGCTCAGGCTGCCCCGTAGGGCTGGAAGCCACCCAGATCACAACCTACAGGCCCAGTTTCCTGGACGTCGCCACACCCCACCCCCACCCCATCTGTCTCCCCAGCCCAGTCGGTCTATCAAATTTTACAACCCA
>JAQZBX010026027.1:0-29183 GCA_029593785.1 Cabassous unicinctus
TAATGATGTGAGAGGGGTGTTGAAGTCTCCAACGATTATTGTAGAAATATCTATTTCTCCCTTCAGTTTTGCCAGAGTTTGTCTCATATATTTTGGGGCACCCTGGTTAGGTGCGTAGATATTTTATGACTGTTATATCTTCCTGGAGGATCGTCCCTTTTATTAATATATAATGGCCTTCCGTATCTCTTATCACTTTTTTGCATTTAAAGTCTGTTTTGTCTGATATTAGTATAGCTACCCCTGCTCTTTTCTGTTTACTATTCACGTGGAGTATCTTTTTCCAATCTTTTACTTTCAGCCGGTTTGTATCCCTGGGTCTGAGGTGAGTTTCTTGTAAGCAGCATATAGATGGCTCATGTTTTTTTATCCATTCTATCAGCCTGTATCTTTTGATTGGGGAATTTAATCCATTCACATTCAATGATATTACTGAAAATGCACTATTTATTTCCTCCTTTTTATTCTTTGGTTTTCATATGTCATCTTGTTTTTGTCTCTCTTTTTACTCTTTTGGTTATCCTTTCTGCTTTTCTTTCTTCTATACTCTCCTCCAAGCCTCCCTCTCTTGTGTTTTTCTTTCAGGTTCTAAGTCTTCCTTTAATATTTCCTGCAAAGGTGGATTCTTTTTTGCAATCTCTCTTAGTTTCTGTTTGTTTGTGAATACTTTATACTCACCTTCATATTTGAAGGACAGCTTTGCCGGATAAAGAATTCTCGGCTGGCAGTTTTTCTCTTTCAGTTTCCTAATTGAATCATACCATTGTCTTCTCACCTCCATGGTTTTTGATGAGAAATCTGTACTAAGTCTTACTAGGCATTGCTTATATATGATGGTTTGCTTCTCCATTGCTACTCTCAGAATTTTATCTTTATCTTTTGTTTGACATTCTGAGTAGTATGTGTCTACTGTGTATGTGTTGGAGTAGGTCTATTCAGATTTATTCTGATTGGGGTACACTGTACTTCTTGAACATTTAAGTTCATATTGAAGCAGGCTAGTAAAATAGAGACTCAAAAGATGGATCTGGGAACCTGCCAAGAAGTCCACGTGGACATCGATAGCCCCAAGATGACTGCTGGAAGACCCTCACAATATTCTGCCATTTGGAATAAGATTTCCTCCAGAAGCCAGGAGAAGCCCCGCATATTCTCCAGGGGCCTTATCATTGGGCCCTCCAGGGTGATTGATGGGTGGGATAATCAATCAAAACAGCAAACAGCTGGGACTCTTCCCATTCCATTATCAAAGGGGCAGAATAATTAATAGTTTAAAAAGCAAACACAAAGGCCAAACCTCTGTCTCTCTCTCTCTTGCCTTTGCCCTGTCCTGCTGCCTGTTCATGCCCTATTCTGGCCTTCTTCGCCCCCACCTGGATCAATACACAAGTAAACCCGGGGATTTATAATCTGTAATGGGAAATTGTAGTCTGTAAATCAGTCCTGTTTATCACTCTTCACCCCTTCCCTTTCTACCTGGGATCTATGATCTGTTATTTTCTCCCATTTCTCCTCCCTCCCTACCTTAAGAAATTACTGGCCTAACTAACCCAACATGCTCTTGAAATTCATTTCTTGTAGCTTAGTCAAGAACTTAGACAAAATCTGGTTACAATATCTTTCATGAGAGTTGGGAAATTTTTCAGCTATTATTTCCACATACTCTTTCTGTTCCCTTTCCCTTCTCTTCTCCTTTAATTTGTGAACTCCCATGACATGTATGTTGTTGCATTTCATGTTATCATTCAACTCCCTGAGCCCCTGCTTAATTTTTTTCCCATTCTTTTCTCTCTCTGTTCTTCCCTCTTCAATTTCAGCTGTTCTGTCTTTGGTGTCACTTATTCTTTCTTCTATCATTTCAAGTCTGCTGTTGTATGCCTCTAATGTGTTTTTGATCCCATGTATTGTGTCTTTCATTCCCATGAGCTATGTTACTTTTCTGTTCAGGTTTTCAAATTCTTCTTTGTGCTCACTCAATGTCTTCTTGATGTCAATTATCTCTTTAGCCATATTGTCTTTCAACTCATTAATTTGATATTGGAAATTTGTGTGCCTCTTGTTATTTAGTTGTCTGAAATCCTGCATCTCTTCTGGGGCTTTGACATATTCCTTTTCTTGGGCTATGTCTTCCATTTTCTTAGTATGGCTCATAATTTTTTTGCTAATGTCTGGACATCTGATTAGAATGGTGAGTTTTCTCAGATGCTCAATTTCTCTCTCTTTCATAGGGAGTTAATGGCGGGATTCTGTGTGTCACTGCTCTTCTTTTATTCTTCGTTCAGCTTGTTCTGGGTCTTTAGGATTGTCCCTGCTCATTGCTCAAAACTGGGTTCTAGACCAAGTAATGGGTTGCAGATCTGTATCCTAGGGCCTTGGGGAGGGAGGTTATAAAGACCAGAAAAAGCCTCTTTTACTTATTTACTTTTAATTTCCTCATGACACTTTCTTGGTCTGCCAGCAGATGATGCTTTTTGGCAGCCCTACAGTTCAATACCTGGTCAGAGTGTGTTTGCTACAACATGGACTGGATCAGTATGATATAGGTTCTTGCCTGGAGGCCAAGATCCTTGTAATTCAAACTTTCTCAGAGACAGTTCTCCAACCTTTCCTGGCAGCCCCCTCCCTTTTTCTGGGTAGGAAGTAATTCCAGTCCCCTCTGTGTCCTCAACAATCAGTCCTGGTTAGTAGATAGGGAGATTGGGAGGGTACCATCTCTTTAGTTCTAAGCTGGCTCCCAAGGCAAACAATGGTGTTTTCCTTTCCAGCCTGGAAGGGCTAGTGGGACACTGCAGACAAAATTTGTGGGTCAAAAGCTGAGTCAGCCTTAGGCTATGCCCTCCTCTTCTCCCTTTTCCTGGGAATGTGCATCCTCAACCATCAGTCCCAGTTAGTAGAGAGGGAGATTGAGAGGGTCAGATCTCTTTAGTCCCATGCCAGCTCCCAAGGTAAACAGTGGCATGGCCCCTCCCAGCCTGGAAGGGCTCTTGGGACACAGCAGACCAAATTTGTGGGTCAAAAGCTGAGGCAGCTTTAGGCTGTGTCCCTCTTTCTCCCCTTTCCTAGGGCAGTGGATCCCTGGGGGCCCCTTGTCTGTAGGCGCAGGCCCTGAGACCTCATAATTAAAAAGTGCCTTTGGTGTGAGGAGGGTGCTGGCTGTAGCAGCTGCCACTTTTTAACTCATAGTTTTGCCATCATGATTTTTTTCCTGTGTCCCTCTCTCTTCTGGACAGTGTCCAGCCTTCTCCTGGTGTCCTAAACCCTAGAAGATTTTTTGTATGCCATTTCTGCCTGTCCTCTAGCTATTTTTCTCAAAACAATTTTTTTTTTTGGCGAGGTGGAGGATATAATCTAAAAGTGGCTAAAAAGCTTTGTTTTCTTTTACACCTACAATGATAGCTTCTTGGGGAGAAAGAGGGAAACATTCATCTCCCATTGCCATTACTACTGCACTAATCAGCCATTTCTCAAGAAGAGTTACCCAGTACCCAGTTATTTCAGAATCTGTTGTTAAGCATAAAGAAAATGCAGTCTTTTACTGGATAATTGATTTGAGTCAAATAAATAATAAAGGCCAAGCATGCATTAGGGATTGGATTGTGTCCCCAAAGATGACATTTTCAGGTCCTAATCCCTGGTCCTGTGAATGTGAATTTAGTTGTAAATTGTGTAGCAGTTTGATATTGTTTATGAATTCCAAAAATAGATGCTGGATTATGTTTGTAAACTGGTCTGTCAGAGGTTTCACTTTTACTTGATTAAATTATGATTAGGGCCTTGATTGGGCTACGTCAGTAGGGCATTGAGTCCCTGCCCCTTGGTGGGTGGGGGCTCACAGAGAAAAGACATGGCAAAGGACAGAGCTGGAGTTCTGATGCGGAGTTTTGGAGCTGGAGCCCCAGGAAGTAAGCACACAGAGGAGCTTGGTTGTGAAGAAAGAGAAAAGGCCCCAGGAAGAGAAACAAACTATTCATCTGATAGTCTACAGCTGGCCTTGTGGAGCTAGCAGAGGTGCTGAGCCCAGAGAGAAGCAAGCCCCAGGAAGAGAGGAACCGAGGAAGCCTGAACCCTTACAAATGTCGGCAGACATTTTGCTTCAACACGTGGCAATAGACTTTGGTGAAGGAAGTAACTTACACTTTATGGCCTGGTAACTGTAAGCTTCTACCCCAAATAAATACCCTTTATAAAAACCGACCAATTTCTGGTATTTTGCATCAGCACCCCCTTGGCTGACTAATACAAATAGGATCTTTGAAGATGAAGCCAAACTGGATTAGGGTGGGCCCTAATCCAATATAACTGGTATCCTTCTGAGGAGAGGAAATTTGGACACAATCAGTAGGAGAGACACAGAGACACACACAGAGAGATGGCCATGTGGCAGAGGAGTGATTGAGTTATGCTGCGACAAGCCAAGAAGACTTGCCATGTACCCACCAGAAGCCAGGGGAGAGGCATGGAACAGATTCTCCTCTTTAGGAGAAGGTACGACCCTGCCGATACCTTGGTTTCAGACTTCTAGCCTTCAGAACTGTGAGATAGTAAATTTCTGTTGTTTAAACCAACTAGTTTGTGGTACTTTGTTATAGCAACCCTGGCAAACTAAGACAGCATAGAATGTAAGATTTATAGGAGCTGTACAGTTTTTCACATAATTGTGCAACGTAATCTAATAAGCAAAGATTCCAAGGTTTTACGGTCTGCCTGTCCCTGGAATTCTGTCAGCTGCCAAGAGGTAATTATGGCCGTTGCTGGGTATGCACAGTTGCACGCACACACATGCTGCCATTGTGATTTTACATGGTTAGGAAAGTCGGCTCTTATGTTCAGAGTGCTGTGATTTCAGCCAAACATTTATGACTCTTCACATCTGAATGAATGGGTAAAGGAAGCTAATGTTTAGTTAGAGAAAGAGCCTCCCTGTGGGGAACCAGGCCCTCTCATATGTTGTGGGTGGGAATGTAAATTGGTACAACCGTTTTGGAAGGAAATTTGGCAATATCTAGCAAACTCTTGTTTGAAAACTGGTTTATTTGCTGCCCTGTATTAGAAGACTTTCAGACTTGGTATTTAATCTGAGTCAGCATATTCGAAGTACCTGATGGTAGAGAAAAGGAGCTTTCATAAATTTAGAGTTTCAAATTATATTAAATTTCTTCCTCTTAAAGAATTCCACATACAGTTAACATCCATCTGGCTCTGAGGATTGCTAACTGAGCAGCCTATAATCTTAAAAAAAGGCCTCTGGTACAACCACTTTGGGAAAAGATTTTGCAGGTTTTAAAATTTTTAAATATTTTTAAAATTTAAACATACACCTACTCTTGGGCTGAGCAATACCATTCCTAAGTATTTATCCAAAAGAAATGAAAACATGTGTCCACACAGAGACTTTTATGTAAATGTTCATAGCAACTTTATTCATAACAGCCTAAATTGAACATTTGGTTCGATGAACATTCAGTTGATGAAACTTGAATGTTCATCAACAGGAGAATGGACAAACTGTGTTTGCCCATATGATTGAATACCACTCAGTAATAAAAATAAATGAACTGCTGATACACACAACATGGATGGATCTCAAAAACATTGTACTGATCTAAAGAATCCAGACCCAAGAGTATATACTGTATGATTTTATTTATATGATGTTTTTGAACAGACAAAAAAAAAAAATCACAACAGTGGCTGCCTGGACATTTAGGAGCAGGGCTTGACTTGAAAGGGACATGAGGGTATTTTCTGGGGTGGTGAAAATGCTCTATATCTTGAAAGGAGTATGGATTATATGGATGTATCTATTTGTCAAAACTCATTGGAATGTACACTTCAGATTTGGGCATTTCAATATATATAAATTTTAACCCCCCTCCGCAGAAATAAGAAAAAAAAATTTTAGGTGGCCTTTCATTTTTACCTTGGCCAAATTGCAGGCCTTACCCTGAAATCTTATCTTGAACCATACCAATAAAAATGAGAAGTTTGTATATAGAGTTTACTTAGTACTTGCTTATCGGATATTTCGCCTTGTGCCCTATCATTAAATCTCAAAGCACAACATTAATGAATGAAATCAGTAAGCATGAGGAACCAAAATAAAAATGCATGTATGAAAAGCAGCTTCCCTCTGAGTATATACCATCCTCTTTGCATAGCGCAGTTCTGAAAGGTAAACTCACATTTCCCCAAGTGGTAGTAAGTGGGGTCTTGGTCAGATAATGACAGGTAAAGAACATCCTTATTTTAGAATCATGATATTGTACTCACACCTAATCTTTAGCAGTAGTTCAGGAGACACTCTGCGTCCCATCTCAAGGTGTGACCTTTTACTATTTGTTGTGCCAACACATTGCCTGCCTAGATGGTGATACCTATGGGCTGGAGTGGTAAGTCTCTGGATTTTATTGCTTGGCAGCCTGGAGGGGTTGGAAAAGGAGGGGAGAATTGCAACCTTACTTTCTTAAGACCATCCTTTAAAAAGTTTATCCCTGTCTATTATTTTATTTAAAAATATCAGTTATCTGATGTGTGTCAAGATGTGATACTTCTAAAAAGGAAAAACCAAACACAGAATCTCATCTACTGTAGAATTTCATTCTCTACCCTGACATCCTCATCCCGCAGTTTCCCTTTTGTTTCCAAATTAAAAAGTCTGATGATCTGTTAGAAGTATAATCCTGTAAGCACTCACCAATCCAGAGGACAGACTTTGGGCAGTGGATGACCTTGAGTAGACTTCAGAGGGATTAGCCAGGAGAAAGGATAAACAGATTTATGAGAGTGCAATGCCTAGAGAAGAATGGAGAGAGAGCGAGGTGACACCATTTCTTGGAATCCCGTGGTCTCCTGCTACAGGAATTGTGGGCAACAAGACCCTACAGACTTGCCTTATTCCTTGGTGCGGATAACAGAGGCAGAGATGAGGGCTTATCACCAATTCCTAGGAAGTTGCATGAGGCTAGAATATATGGCAAAAAGAGGTACTGCGAGAGCAATGATGCATTTCTTTTACATGTTTTGTCACTTATCTTTTTTATCAGTGATCTGATGGTTTAACTAAAAATGTTTATAATTTAAAATTTTTTACTTTGCAATACTATCTCAAGTTTCTTGTTAAGAAGCTTAAAAATTGTTTAAGGAGTTTAAAAAGGACTATTTTTTTTAAAAAAGCATTAATCAGTTCTTAATATTGTAGATGTTCATTTATGTAGATAGATTCATAATAAAAGGACATGATCAAATATTCTGAAAAAAGAATCAAGATAGAATGTGTAAGTGGGAGCCCATTTTAAAAGAATATATGTCTAGATATACATACATACTGAATATTATATTCCAAGGGGGTAACTTGTTAATTTTGGGTGGAGGAATTATAAGAAGTTTTACTTTGCTTATTTTTATTTAGTTGTATTTCTATTTTTAACAACAACAACAACATAAATTGCTTTTGTAAAATGAAAATTAGAATCCAAATTAGGAAATTCATGTTCCTGAAGAAAAATGTTAAATTTGAAAGACTTTATGTTGAATGCATGAGCTGATAACAGATTGGGGATCTAAGAGTAGAAAAAAAGAGACGAATTTTCCATTAGCAAGCTGGGTGAAGGGGAGCCTCATTTATGATTATGCCTTCCATATATTGAGACAAACACTCAAAGACCTGAAGGAACCAGTTGTTTCTAAGGCTGCTTGTTTTATGGATGCGTTTATTGATATTCTCTCCCCAATTTTTGCCTTCAAAAGTTTTATTTTATGTCTTTATTCCCCTTGGACCACAGATTAGGAAAGATGATTATTTAGAGTAAATGTCTTTGTCTCTTCCATTGCTATGGATTTATACTTGGAAACTATTTCTTCAGGAGGGGAGTTATTGAAGAGACGTGTGCTTATTAAAATAAATTAATCATTGTTGCAGGAGATTCTGGTTGAGACATGATTTGGCATATACTATATTTTGTCCTATATACTTAAATAGTAAGGCAAGGACTACTATATATTTGCTACTTAGGAGGGCCCACTTGTTAATCAGATTTTGTTTCCTATATTTAAAATACACAGCTGCTCACTCGGGCATGCTCTACAACGCATACAGGGTTAGAGTTCAGGTGTAAATTGTTGCCCTAATTTTATTGACATTAAATCATAAGGGCTTCATTGTTTTGTTAATAGTAAGGAGAGGATGTAATTAGAAAGAATAAGAATTTCAGAATCCTAAGCTCACAGCATTATGTATATTATTGTGGCTTTTCTTTTTTTCCACTAAAGAAGGTTATGAAATGTTTGCTGCATGCTTTGGTAGTCAATCATTTTATTCTGTGACTTGATGGCTGAAGGTTGAGCATCTTAATGCAAGTTTTTTGAGTGTCTAAATAGCCTGACATTATTGCACTCTTACATTCATGGGATGCTGTCAGTTAATGTTTTGATATAATACTAATTCCTTGGGATTGGAGGAAAGAACCAGAAGAGAGGACATATGGAAATGTGTGTTAAACAAGACCCATATTTTATTTAATGGTTGGTCGGGGAGAGTCAGCAGTTGCTTTTCCATTGACTACCCCCCCCAACACCCTTTTAAAGTAAAAATGTATTTAAAGTATTATTTAAAAACTCACGCATGCCTGTATTACGGTAACACCAGCTGCTGTAACAACCCCCCAATTTTCAATGGACGAATACATTTCAATGAACTGTCCCTGGTCAAACAGCTGTTTTCATTCAGAGTGTTTCGGGATCCCATTTGCTTCTAGCGTGTGGGTCTGCCATCCTCCAGGGCCTCAAAGTCCTCACTTGCAACCTACTGAGGGGAAAGAGACAGTGGTGAAGACACACATGTTTTTTAAACACCCCAGCTCAGAAGTAACAAATTTTTTCTCTCTTTCTTGCTATTTACAAATTTTTTTCTGAATTGCAAAGATTATTTCCCCTTCGCTATGGCTTTAGAATTTCCTGTATTTCTCCATTCAATTTTGGCTGCCACAACAGACAGAAAGCATGAGGACCTTTTTTTCTTGCATCTGTAGTGGAAACCTTAGTAGCAGACATGAACACATCATTTTTGCTCACCAGCTATTGGCATTCACTGGTCATATGGCCCCACCTGGAGGTAAGGGGGGTGGGTGAGAGAGAGAGTCCTGGCGCGGCAACCACCTTCCAGTGATAACACTACTATATGGAAGAGAAACTGAATATGTGGTGGGCAGCCAGCCCTCTGCCTCAATACTCACTGTAAAAACATTCAAATACAAAGTTCCTCTATACATATATGTACTAAACATAAATTCTGTTCTGTATCTTGCTTCCTTTTTTTCCTTTTTTAAACACTTATATTTTGAAGTTCATTTCTCATCAGTAAATATAGATCTGTCTGATTTTATTTCATGGCTCCGCAGTGTTCTGCTGTATTGCTGTGTCAGCAATTATTTAACCAGTCCTCTGCCGATGGATATTTGCACCACAAGAACAATACCGAAAAAACATTTTAGTACCCACTTATTTTGCACTTGTGTTAGTATTTCCTTAGGTTTCCTAGCAGTGAAATTTCTTGGACAAAAGCCTGTATGTTTAATATTTTGAAAGATATTTCCAAATTAATCAAAAGAATGATGGTACCTATTTATACTTTTGAGATAGGTAATCTGTAGACTCTCACCCACCCTATGTGTTATTAATCTTTAAAGTAATTTCCAGTCTATCAGGCAGAAAGGATCTTATTTTGTTTTAATTTGTATTTCTTTTTCAGTTAAGTTAAAATCTTTTTTATGGTCCTTGACTGTATTTCTTCTGTGAATTGTCTGTTTTTGGGCTTTAGCTATTTTTTAGCTGCCATACCAAATAACCACACATTGAAGACTCAAAGCAACAGAAAATTTCTGTTCATTTTCTCACAGTTCTGGAGGCCAGAGGTCCAACGTCAAGGTGTCCTCAGGGCCATGCTCCTTCAGAATCTCTACAGGGGGGGACTTAGCCCATGTCCCTCCCAGTGTCTGGTGGCTCCAGGCATTCGTTAGCTTAAGGCTGTATCACACCTCTTCACAGGCTTTCTCTTTGTGTGTGTCTCCCTCTCTCCTAAGGATTCATGTGATTGCATTTAGGACCTACCTGGATGATTCTCAAGGTCCTTAATCACCTCCCCAAAGACACTTTTTCCAAATAAGGTAACATTCATAGGTTCTGGGGATTAGGCTGTGGACATTTGCAGGCCCTCCTCCAGCCCACTGCACCTATTTCTTATTAATTTGTGAGCGTTCTTTGTATTCTAGGGAAATCAGCCTTTTATCAACCACACATGCTGTAATTTTTCCAATATTACAAAAATATTCTTCCATATTTTCTTCTAGTATTTTTGTGGTTTCATTATTTAATCTGCTTGGAGTTTATTTTGATATGAGAAGTAAAATATGGATACAACTTAAAATTTTTGCTAATAATAAAATACCCTCATGCAGTGCCTACCTTGTACCAGGAATTTTTCTACCATGCTTTAGATATATGAACTCAAATAGTACAGCGATCGTGCTAGGTGTATGTAAATTGATTTCCTTTTTTTTGCAGATTATCATGCCAGGTGTATGTAAGATGATTTCCTTTTTTTGCAGATTATCATGCCAGGTGTATGTAAGATGATTTCCTTTTTTTTTGCAGATTGGGAAATTAGAGCACAAAAAAGTTAAGCAAGTTGCTCAAGGTTACACAGCCAGTAGGTGACAGAGCCAGGATTTGTATTCAGGCAGTGTGGCCCCAGGATCATGCTGTTAATTACTCACTAGACATCCTCTTATGGCCAGCAGCTTGGCCCTACACTGGTTACTGAATAATCTCCCCCAGGCCTATGTAAATTGCCACTTGTATCATATACTACATCACTATATACATATAGTGTTGTTTTTTTTTCCCAAGGGGGTACCGGGGATTGAACTCAGGACCTTGTACATGGGAAACAGGCACTCAACCACTGAGCTACATCCACTCCCTGCCATTTATATTTTAATGTAATTTAAAACTCTTCTGCTCCTGAGTCCTTCCAAGCAATTAACAAGTTCTATCAAACTTACTTTGTTGCAAAAGGGAAAACAGCCACGAGACATATCTGGAGAATTCATGAGAAGAATTATAAAGCAATCTATGCATGGGAACAATGTGGGTGTTTGAGAAACATCTGTTACGGTATCTTCAGGATTATGGCTCAGAGGTCTGAATGATGACTTAGCTTCTGGTGAATCTATTATATAGCAACTGCTTTCACCTTCTCTCTTAATAGATAAAGTATGTAAAGCACGTAGCACAGCACCCAGTAGGTAGTAAGTAAGTAGCATTAATCCTCACAGCCCTCTAATGAGACATTGTTATCCATGCCCATTTTACCGAGGGGCACCTGAAGATCAGAGGGGCTGGTTACTAGTAGAACTGGGATGCAAACCTACATCTTCCAATTCCAAGTCCAGTTCTTTTAGTTTTGCTTTCATAGTGCCTGACACAGGAATGAGTAAATGGAGATAGGAAGGAAGGAATGAGGAATGTTTGGCCAGAGCCTCCAGAGCTAAAAGTCTGCAACAAAAATAAAATTATCTATTGGATTGCTAAAATGTCCAAAATCTACTATTTTGATTCCTTTGTGTCGCCCTCCCCCCCCCCCCCCCCCCCCCCCCAGGAACTTTGAAAAGGAATGAAAGAAAGTGTAAAAACTCTTGGAAGAATGCACATATTACATCATCATTAGTCATATCAAATCTTTTCATCCCAATGAATTATACCATATTATATTGTTTTGCCCCAGACAGCCCCAGCTTCCAGCTGGTCACTTGGCTGAATTCAGAGCTGAGGATGGGCTGAGAATGAGGAGAGTAGAGGTATGGAGGGGCCCACACTGAGCAGTGGGATAGAGCTGCCGTTTTGTTGGAAGGAGAAGGAAGCAAGTTTTCAAGACAGGCTTAGCTTATTTCCCTGTGCTGTCTGAGGCTGACCCTAAAATCAGCACAAAAGGAAATGTTAGGTTAAACTGTCTAGGTTTTTATTTTTATTGAATAGTAAGAGAAGCAGAGCAGTGGACAACACAAATAGAATTTTATTTATTTATTTACTTACTTAACTGAGTTAGCATTTTGTAGGACCAAGAATACTTGGGTTTTGCTATTCAAAGTATATTTGCTTCTCAGTTGGATCAGCAGCGTTAGGCAACAAGGGAGCTTGTTATAAAAGCAGAATCCCGGGCTCCATCCCAGATCAACTGAAATAGAATCTGCATTTAAAACCCAGGTGATTTGTATGTACTTTACATTTTGAGAAGCGCTGGTCTGAAGGAGTGAGTTATTGAAATGCAGGTGGGGGCACTTTGAATTCCTGTGCTAAAACAGAAGCGCTTTACTGGAGGGATTAGGCATTTTCCACAGGCTTTCTTAATCTGCTCCATGGCCTTGAATGCTCTTTAATCGGAATTCTTCAGGCGGCAAAGCTGGCTCCGCCTCTCCTGAAGTTAAGAAGGATGACAGCTGAGAACATCACTTCCAGCTGTTGTTGCTAAGGAACCTGCTTAGAAACTTCTACCTCAGCCTGGGTGGAGTGCTTCCTTCCTAGAAGTTACACTGTGAAATGTCAATAGAAATTAAGAAGCTTTAAAAAATAATCGATCAAATTTGTAATGGAAAAAAAGGAGAAAGGGATTTGCTTAACTGTGCAAAAGCAGAAAGGCTTGTGCCTCCTAATACCTTAGTTCTCAAAGCATTTTTAAACAGGCTACCCCTCAACATGGCAGAGACCTGCACAAGGGTGCAAATGGAGGCCCGTATACTACATGCCACTGTTACATAAAACACAGTCTTCCTATCTTCCTAACAATAAATGTAAAAACGTATAAAGCTGTGGTTTCTATATGACTGTAAATCAGAAAATATCAAAGATGGTTACACTGAATTCTTATTGTGCATGTCTGAGTATTCTTTTGATGGGTCAGTGATATGTGGATGAGTAATAAAGATACATATATAATCTATAAATTATTTATTCCATAAAACGTATTTTCTCTTGCATCATCAGCAAAATTGCTCTTGTTATCATTGAGATTTTCAGAAATGTAATTGTATTCAACAAATTCAAATTTTGAGCATATTTACATCATAAATTGGAAGAAAAAGAAAAGAACTTTGATGCATGGCACTGCTGGAAATGATCCTTCATTATGTAAGAATCTACAGCATGTGTGCAATGTGAGAGGAAGGATTTAACAGTTTCATTAATTTATCTTTTCTCTTACCTAAGCTCTTCCACGGCTCAAATCCTAATGGCTCAAATCCTTCCTGCACTCTGAAGCAGTGTCTGTCTCTGAAATCAGCAAACAGTCATGGCATTTGGGTGCAGTTTCCTTTTGTTTCGAGGACACAGACCAAAAGATGTGATGTGGAGAAGTATTTCCCAGGGCTACACGGTGCACTGGGCCGGCCCTGAGCTCTGGGTCACGAGTGACAGAGGCATCATGTGTTCTTATTAAAATTAAATGTATTAAATTTATTGAGGTTAGGGGTAGATTGTGATATGTGGGGCCTCCAAAGTGCAGAACTTGCGGGGCAGGGTCACAGGAAACTTTCTGGGACGATGGAGATGTCATATCACGATCTGTTTGATGGTTACATCAGAGTATACATTTGTCAAAATTCATCAAGGTGACTTAGGATTTGCGCATTGTACTATATAAATAAAGTACTGTTAACATAAAAAAGATAAAGGCTATCATAGCATACTTTCCTGTGCGTAATCTAAAAGGGAAACCACATATGGTTCCATCACTTCAACAACTATTTTCATGTATTCCTTTCTCATATGCCCATGTGCACATACACAAACACACTGCATGCTTGCTCGTTTGCTTTTTTAAAGCATTTTTTCTTTATTTTAAAAGGAGCTTTAGATTACATAAATGTTACATCGAAAATATAGGTGATTCCCATATACCCTATTCCCTCCCCTGTTTGGTTTAAAAAAAAAAAAATCCTGGCTGCAATCTACCATACAATGATTTTTGCATCCTTGACATTGTAGCTTAAATCTTTTTCTATGGACATGGGCTTCATAATTGTATGATTGCTTCCTTTTGTCTGGTTTTATTAATAACATTACAATTCTGCATTTTTAAAATATATACAGCTTTTGTTTTATTCTTTTCTTGGGATAAATGATCAGCTATAGGATAAATGGGTTAAAGACTATGAAGATTTTAATAATTATGTATTGAAACTCTCTGTTGGAATGGATAAGGTGTTGGGCTTTGCAATTCAGGATGAGCCGGGTTGATATTTTGACTCTCCTTGACCTTAAACAGACTACTTCAAATCTAGTTCAATATTGCCCTCAGAATTGTGTTGAGGGTTAAATGAGTTAATGCATATAAAAAGTGTTTGGTGTGGAATCTACCACGTAAGTGCTCAGTAATCCCTGGATGAAATACTGTGAAAAGGATGCTACCGAAAGATTTTATTATAATGGGGGAGCGTGTGAGAGGGCGAGTGTGGGATATATGGGAATCCCCTATATTTTCAATATTACTTTTATGTAATCTAAAACTTCTTTAAAATAAAGAAAAAAAATTAAAAAATTAAAGGATGCTACCAACTTCACTCCTTGAGATGAAGTTTCCTAACATATCCCCAGCATTGGGTATTAGTATACCAATTCTTGTATGGATGAAACATGATATTCCATTGTTGTTTTAAGTGCATTATTTGACTACTAGAAAGTTGCACATTTTTGTGTGTTTAAATAAAAATAAATTTTTTTTTAAATTACTCCTAAAAAATTCTTCTTTGTGGTTTTCAGATGTGGTTAATTTATGGACAAGACTACAATACTAAAGTCATTTTATGGGGCAGGGCAAGCATCCCTATAGCACATGATCCAATAAGGGGAGGAAAATGGGTTTGTGCTATTTCTGACCTGGCTAATAAGACAAGTCAAACACAGCAAGACCACTTGGTTTGGGTGTTCATATAAGGAAAAGAAACAGTTTCCCTGGCTCAGCCTTGTTTCTTTGAGCCTCTGATCCACAGGCGTTTCCTTCTGCTCATCAGTCAAGTCTGGTTTTGTGAGGGTGGGCTGGAGGAGTTTCATAGAGAGGCACTGGCGAGTTCCTTATCTATCATTATCTAACTCATTAATTAATCTGTGTAAAGTGCACTGTTAATACCTGGTTCCAGCTGGTGCCCTGTTAGTAACAGAGAGGTATGTTACACGGCAGTCAAGAGTGGAGAGCCTGGTCCCATCGGTTGTTAGCCATGGTTTCAACCCCACTTTTGAGACGCAGTTTGGCTGACCAGCAAGACCTTTCCATTCATTCCGTCTACTCCCTGGGCAAAATAGTAATGCCAAGGGTCTGCCAAAGTTGAGCAACCGTCTCTTTCTGATCCAGACCATACATTTGTTTTTTTAAACATTTTAATTTAATTTTGTTCTTTTTGGTAATTTGGTAATGTGGCTCTTCTTTTTTTCCCCAAACCATACTTTGAGTCTTGTAAATCACAGTGTGACAGAAATTTCTGAACAGCACAAGCGGGAGGCTTAGGGTTTCAAGCATCCTTTATTCCTCACCTAGTGCAACACTCACACCGTATCTAGATATTGCCAGCACTGTTTCCTGCCCTAGGCCATATTCATAAGGAAAGGTCTTGCCCAGAACCCTGGAAAGTAGACAATGCAGGGTGTTGCTTGCTGTCTACATGCTGGGCTGTTATTTCATGAAGTAGGAGGGCGTGCTGCAGACTTTGATACCTTTTGCATTTCTGGCATTGTGGGTTAAGGGTGAAATACAGTCAAACTTCTCTTTTCCTTTCAGGGACACATTTTTCCTTAGTTGATTTATAACTTTGCCCAGAGTAGAAACTGTGTTGAAGGTGAATGATCACTTCCCTTTGCCTTATGTGGGCAAAGAAACAAGTTTTTCCCTAACCCCTACATAACAAAAATAGCAAGACGCGAATAGGAAGACTCTGCACAGGAACGTATGGTCAGGGCTGATGCCCAGCAGGGACCACTGCCTTGGGTGGCTGTCATTAGCTGTGCTCAGTTGTTCCTGAGACCACTTTACAGGCAGGACACTGAGGCTCAGAGTGTACTTGCCCTGGTTAGTCAGCTAGAAGGTGGTCGAAATGGCCTTCACGTGCAGTGCCGTCTGGATCTGAAGCACTGGCTTTCCCATGGCAGTTGGAGGGCTTCCTTTAGGACCAGAGAGCTTCTGCATTCCCTCCTCTACCACAGCCACGTGGGAGTGGGTAGCAGGGCCTGCCGGCAGTAGGGCTGTCCTTCGTTTGTCTTTTGGTACAGAGCGTAAACATGCCCTTTTGGGAGGTAATCTGAGCACATCCCTGTTCCAGCAGGCCATAAACTCCAGGAAGCACCAAAGCTGGCTGTGTCTGCAGTCACCGCCACACTCTGGACCAGCTCCGAGTCCAGTCTGGGCAGCTGGCCAGGTTGGGTCATGTGGCTCCTTTGCCTCGGGAAATTTTCAAGGATAATCATGTCACTCCCTGGCTGGGGAGTAGGGGTAGGGAGGAGGGAGCAAACACTCTTAGCAAGACCTGGGCCAAAGGCAAACCATCTCATTTCTGTTCTTGGAAAAGCGAGTCATGAATTTTGGTCCTGTTCATTGGGTAATGACAGGAGGCTAATGAGAAAGTTCTCTGTCGGGGGAGGGCTGGGCAAACCTTCACAGGTTCCCATGATGAGGGCTACCTATCAGCCTCTCGGGGGTGGTCGAAGCCACTGCTCCTCAGGACCGGGGGCTTGGGAGCCCCATCACTTATGGTTGAGGCTTGCCCTGTGGGGTTGTCTGCTCTGTCTCTTAGCAACCCTCTCCCCCATCTGTGCAGCCCCATGGTGAACATGGTGCAGGGCCAGGCCTGAATCAACTCCAGCAGCTCTCAATTACTCAGGTCAAAAGAACACATGTTGTGGTTTATCCCCACTCCAATTTCCCTCCTCGGACCACCATTTGTTCACTGATTTATATTTCACAGAAGGGAATTAAGACTCCCCTTATTATTTCATACTTATTCTGGGAGAAGATATGATGGGCAAGAAAGTCGATGAAGACAATGGACTTGATAGAGTTTTTGTTGTTGTTGTTGTTGTTTTTTAGGAGGTACCTGGGATTGATCGGATGTGGGAAGCAGGTGCTCAACCACTTGAGCTATATCCGCTCCCCTTGATAGAGTTTTGATGTGTCTATGGGTCTTGGCTAACCTTGATACCTTTGATATTGTATACACCCAAGCCAAAGTCCTAATAAACATATGTAAGAAGGGAAATGGATTGTTTTATATGTGCTTATAAAATAATAGGGTATATTTGGCCAAGGTGATTAGAAAGGGAAGAGAAAATAAGAATTAAGTGATTTTTATGATGAAATGCCAGCATCTCAACTTTACTTTCTCAAAGGGCTGGGTATGCTCTGGAGTGCTACTGCAAAAAGAGTTTGACTTTATTATGCTTTCTTTCTTATAAGGTGGTCAGGTTTTAATTTAAAAAACCATCAGGCCCTGTTCATAACTTTTTACATTTGCATTGCTTTTTATAGTTTGCTAAGTGTGCCCACAGATGTTACCTAGTTTGATCATATCCATAAATATTTACTGAACTGCCAAATGTGCTGCTCATTTTGGGGATTTCCCATGCTACAACCCGAGAAAGGCAGGGAGGTGAAAAGTTCAAGGCGTATTGTCCACTTGGGTTTGGACATTTTTCTTGTGCCTTCCTTGACAGACCTTTAAATGCAGTATTTGATAAGATATATTTATTGTCTTTTTCCGTCTCTTCCTTTTTCTGCTTTCTCCTTTCCCCACCCTGGAAAATTAATCCTTTATTTCATCAGTGCTTCCAAGGCATCAGGAACCAGTGGCTAAATCTGAGTTCCTTTTTTTGCCACCAATCTCAAAAAGTTACTGAACTTCTTTGAGCATCTACTTAATAGAGAGCGATTTTTAAAAAGTGTGCTCTAGAGAGTGTGCTGACAATAGACATAAATGAAGGAAGTGCTTGATCTCTAGGGGTGTGGGTTTTGTGGGAATTCTTCCAAAAGCCTCTGTGGAATGAGAGATTAGGTATTGCCCTTTATCTTGGACTGCAATGTCAAGGATTCCCATTTTCATGCTTTTAAGTGAAATTGAGATGCTCTATAATTATAAAATGGGTCAACCATCATTGCATATGGCTGCTAGGGAGAGCCTGATATCTTCCCCCTTGAAATTATTTTCTCTGGGAGGTGTAGGTGATGTTCTTGGGACCCAGAAGTTCTTTGAAGTTACAGAAATGTCCCATCAAAACCTCATCGTATGATGAATGTACAACATTGTGATTATACTAAATGCCATTGATTATACACTGTGGTTCGAATAGCCAGAAACAGCAGCTATGTACAGTGGGGAAGCATAGAGGTTGAGAAGTGAGGAATTTTCTTATTTGTTTGTTTTTTATTTATTATTCTTATTGAAATAATGAAAATGCTCTAATAATGACAGAAGTGATGAATGCACAACTATGATTATAGCAAGTACCATTGATTGTACATTTTGGATGAATTGTATGTTTATTAATATGTATCAATAAAATTGATTTGTTAAAATAAAACAACCCACCTCATCCTAAATTCTTTGACAGGAGGACAGAGGTCTGAGTTCCCAGGCATTGCCTTCATCCCCATTTTTATTTCCCATGTGCATTTTCTAGTTGCAATTCAGAGACTATTTGGATCTGCTTTTCTCTTTTTATGTCTTTTCTGACAAAATTCAGGAAATGTGAAGAGAATGAGCTTTAAAAAAATAAGTCACAATCAAAACCTGTGAAAGGATGAACTGGATCAAAACCATGGTCCATCCAGACCCATTAGAGTGTCTCCAAGAGACCTACTTTGCTGTGAATTGCAGGAGCAAGCTCAAATTTATGTCTAGGACATTTAGGATTCTTGGCTTGTTCTTGTCTCCCTCAAATTTATATACTATTAAAGTTTTACTCTTTGTTTTTGTTTCAGTCTTCATCCTCCATAATGTTAGCTAACATGGTAAACCAGAAACTCATTAATCTTTCAATCAGGTGATCTGGGGCTACCCAGGCTCACACTTGATTTGTGTGTGACCGTAGGCAAGTTCTTAATCTCTCTGGGTCTCAGGTTCTTCATTTAAAAAACGAGGAAGGGTGGGGAATGGATGGTTGGTTTAGCGCATGTCCTTTGTTCATTTCAGAGCTTACATTTTACACTTTAATTTAAAATGTTTAGTGTAATTTAAAGCACATCTCATATATTGAAGCATAAAACAAGAAATTGCCCCTTATGATCCTGTTTTTTTCTCTAGGTTCATCATCTCTTAAATATACTGCCTTGGGTGTGAAATAATAATAGTCAAGCCCTATTTTTGTGCATGCCTCTTCCCCAGACCACTAGGAGATTATATTCTGTCACCATAACCTAATAGGAAATTCCCAGATAGTGACAGCATGCAAGGCTATTTGATTTGTGCTTTAACGGGAGATTTAATTGTTGTAGAAACAATAACCGGTTCTTTCTTTGAGATTCCCTGAGAAATAGCTAATTGAGGATAGTAATGTATTAGGAAGGGAGAGCCTTCCTTTTCTGGGCCCAGATTAAGAGATTCCACTCAGCGCTCCTTTCTCTTTCTAATCCCCTCTCCCCAAAAGAGTAGAAATGCAAATTACAGGATTTAAAGTCACTTGTTAGGGTTAGAGGTCATTCAGAGGGGTAGGTTTGTGTTTGAAAGGCTGAATTTTTGCCTTGGAAATCTGTAACCTTTTATTCCATAAAGATCATCTTTAGCAAAATGAAGAAGTGCCTCTTTAAACATGCTTGACAGAGCAGAGAGGACCCATGAAGTGTTCTGGCAGGAAAGAAAGAAAGGGAGGGAGGGAGTAAAGGAGTGGAGGGAGAAGGGAGGGAGATCAAAAGGAAGAAAGAGAGGGAGAAAGGGAAACAAAAATCGAAAACTTCTCATCAGTGCCTGTATAACCCAGCTTGAGACGAGCTCTGGTAACTTACATTAGTTGTGTTTTAAAGTCCTTCTGCAGACCCAAAGGAGTAGACAAATTCCAGCCCTGGTAAAGAGACCCTCCAGCAAAGGCGGGTTTTCTATGAAACTTAAACTTCAGGGCCTGTCCCTGTGTTGGTCTCTCCTAACATTCTGGGATGGGCCAGAGAAATGTGCTCCCATGCTTCCATGCATAGGCTTTAAGCCACACAAACCCCGATTGGTCCCTGCATCTCAGGAATCCAGTTCTCAAGAGAATAAGGAGCTCAGAACCATGTGTGAGAGGTCCTGGATTTTCCTAGTAGTGGAACTTTCTTTTTGTGATTTGCAAGGATTTAATCTAATTTGTATTTCATTTATGCAGATGAAATAATGCAGCAGGAAATCAGGCCCTTGGCAGCAGTGGATATAATAGAACAACTTCACAGACAATTTGCCATTCTTTCAGGTAAGCAGCAAATTCATTTGTGTTTCCTGATTTTGTTGAATGGGGCTGCTGGGAGGGCCTATACTCTATTTATTTATTTATTTTTTAAGATTTATTTATTTATTTCTCCCCACCCCCTCGTTGTTTGCACTTGCTGTGTCTGTCTTCCTTGTTTCTTTAGGAGGCACCAAAATCAAACCCAGGACCTCCGATGTGGAAGGGAGGCACCTAATCACTTGAGCCACCTCCGTTCCCTGTTTTGTTGTATCTCTCATTATGTTTTACTTCTTGTGTCTCTTGTTGCATCATTGTTGTGTCAGCTCGCCGCGCCTGCCTGTCACATCAGCTCGCTGTCTTCTTTAGAAGGCACTGGGAACTGAACCAGGGACCTCCCATGTGTTAAATGGGAGCCCAATTGTTTGAGCCACATCTGCTTCCCCTATATTCTTGAATCCTGATAAGAAAACTATTCTCAAACCTCAGTCACCCCTTAAGCCTCAGCCTGGACTAGAGTGATCTAAAGACCCCCAGAGGAGTGTGGGGTCACATAGATGCCATTCCTTTTCCTGTTATGTGCAATTTGATCTTTCCCAAGGGAATATGTTTCTTCGAGGTTGTAAATAACAGTTAAAAAGATTCTGAGAAAGGAAAAGGAGATAACTACTGATATTAGCTGCCACTATTACCACATTGTTCTTCCAAGATCCAACCTTAAGAGTTTTGGTTTTAAGGGTTCATGAGCATTGCTGAGGTTATTTGTTCTCTGAAATATTTTTCCTTTTAATCTTATTCTCCAAAGGACTTAATGAATGGTCAGCCACTGGTAAATTTTAATATATTGATTTCTATCACCTATTTTATTGGGAGTGAAGAGAGGCTGATGCTGATAAAAGGCTGGAAATTTTCAGAGCCTTGGTACAACCCTGGAAATCAGGCAACACTAGCGTACTATTCTTTCTTATTCATAGAGCCAAGGATGATATGACTTTAATTACTGATACTGGAGGTATACAGCAAACCCTAAATTACAGTTATATCAGATCTGGACGCATGGTATAGAGAGGTCGGGAGTCCTGAGCTCATATCACAGAGGAATAAAGTTATTCTCTTCAACTTTCCATCTGTTCTGAAAATACTACAAAGCCAGTTGAGTCACATGACAGAGAAAATATGTTGTAGGCATAAATTTGACCCTACAACACTGAATGTAAAATATTTCATATTTCTTTTCTTCCTCTAAATCATATTTAATCTGCTCCAAACTCTCCATCCCACTGAGCTGGAGGGAAATGTGATTTCAGGTAGTACTGGGTTGCTTCTCGCCATTCCAGGGATGCATCCTGGGTGGGGCTTCTTACACAATCCAGAATATTCTGGGAAAACATTCTGTTTTTTTCATCCATGTTGGTCTCTGTCCATTTAGGCACTGAAAACTCCATAAGTATGGAGTCCTTGTTTTTCTTCTTTCTGCCTGTATTGCCAGTGCTTTGAACGGAGAGATTAGTACATAGTAGATGCTCACCACGAAATTATCCAGGTCCCCAAACCTCGATTAGGCAGCATGGCCTTGTCCCTGGCTGGAGCACTAGCCGGCCTCCCGCATGTAGTCTCATGGCTTCTCACAGAGAGCCTAGGCTCGTGCAAGACAAGGGGCAGGGTGGGATCCCGGGAACTCTGCTGTGACCCTGCGACGCAGAAGGCCGGTAGGCCAAGGTACATGGAGTCTGGAGTGGATGATGGTGGGGTGAGCTGCGTTCCTATAGCCTTAGCCTAATGTCTAACCCTCAAAATATCCTAGCATGCAAGCTTACAGGAGTGCTCACCTGGGGGAGGGGTCCAGTGACTGGCTGATTTCTCCATTTAATGATTCAAATTTATCTCTTTCAAGCTTTATTGATACATTTCTATTTTTATTTCTTCGAGGCAGTAGAGGAAAAACATAAACTGGTACCAGACAGCCCTAGATATGGATTTAGATTCTACTTAATAACTGTATCACCTTGGCCAGTTTACTTTTCTAAGCCTCAGTTTCCTCATTTGTATAATGCATCATGGTGATTTTGAGAATTAAGTGACGATGCATGCAGAATGCTTAGTATTGCAGCTGTCAGATTGTTAGTTTCCTCCTTTCTTTTTTACCTAATAGAATTTGAATTCCCATAAAAATACTTATTTTAGGGTTATATTACAAAACATAGTTGTCTATAAAATACACTTTTTATAAGAAGCTGAAACCATGCTCACGGGGGATATGGTGTAGAATGCAGTAGTTCAGTTAGGAGCAGAGGAAATTGTCACTCTTAAATCCAGAGCCTAGAACCATGCAAACTAACCCTGGACCAAGGGGACACTTCTGCTTTAGGAAAGGTGCTTTGACCATGGCAAAGATAACCCTTTCGTTTCTGATCTTTTCTTGTCATCTCGATGCTTTACACTTGTCCTTCCTGCCAGAAGAGAAGCATGGATTAGCTGAGGTCGTGTTTGGAACATTGCAAGTCAGGAAGAATAGCAGCAGCCATGGATTTCTCGGAATCAGCACTTTATTTGGAATTAGCAGGCCTGCTTTTTGCCTTTACAAAAAGCCCCTTTGCCTGGCAGAGGCAGCACATGTCAGCAGCGAGGCCGGTGGGTGCCTGTGTAGCTGTGGATGTGCAACAGATATCTTTGTGTTTAGGCCTTTGCCATGGCTGGGACAGCCAGAGCTGTGGCGTCTGCTCTGAGTCACAGCACTTTTCCTTTCCCTGCTCCAGGCAAGCAAGATGAAGTGTTTCAGCTGCAGAAGTTTTGCAGATTCCACTGAGCCTCTGGAAATAGCCCGAGGCCCCATCAGCCAGGGAAGTTGTGAAGGAGAGGATGGGGCCTTTTTCTTAGTGAGGCCCCGGTTGCCTGGCCTGCTGTGCTCAGGACTGTGTTCCTAAGGCTGGCAGGGGAGCAGGAGCCTGAAGACCCGCACGGACGGCTTCTAGCCTGTGAGCCGGCACCTCCAGCAGGTATCAGAGAGCGACTGCTCTGGGGCGTCTGGTGGCTGTGACCTTGGCAGACACCCGCATGTTCTCAGGTAACTAGAGATATTCCTAAATTCAGAACATGGCTAGGAAACATGAGAATAAAAGGTTAGTGTGGCAAACAAACAAAAAAAACCACTCTAGGCTTTGGGTTAAGATAATTCTGGATTCACATTCTAACACAATTAGTAAGTTGCTCTGAACCTCAGGTTTCTCATCTGTAAAATGGGTTATTTTAAGGAAAGTGCCTAGCACAATATCTGATATCTAGTAGGCCCTTCATTTGTGTTAGATTCCATTCCTCATTTTGGGAGTAGTTGGGTACCATCTCCTCAGTTGTGCTCTCTGTACTAAATCCCATTCTCTTTGCTGCTGTCAACCTTCTCTTATGGCTTTCCTATAGTGTCAGCACCAAGTAATTCTAAGAAATACTTCCCATGCTTTCAACAAATCAGCAGAGTAATTTTGCTACTAAGTCCCACTTCCACAAAAAGTACAGAAAAAAAGAAAGCTATAGACCATTCAGTTATGAATATTAACAATGATATCCTAAATAAAAATATTTGCAAATAGAACTCAGAAATCGGAAAAGAAAGAGTCGTTCTCTCTTGCACTATTAGTTTAATATTGGGATTTTCTTTGACTTCCCTAAAAGATAAGCCACTGCACAGCGACCTGGTGTCTTGGTTTCCCAGGCTGCTATGGCAAATACCACACAACGGGTTGGCTTAACAGCAGGAATTTAATGGCTATGGTTTCAGAGGCTAGAAGTCCAAAATCAAGGTGACGGCAATTGAAGAGGTGCCAGGATGGTGCTCTGCTGGGTTTGTTCACTCCACTTGGCAGAATACACAGACACACCAAACCAGGCTAGGAAGGTGGAGGAGTTTGATATTATTTATGAATTCCAAAACGAAGGATTATGTTTGTAAACTGGTCTGTTCCTCTGGGTGTGATGCCCTTTGATTGTGTTAGATTCAGCTGAGATGTCTTTGATTAAATTATGTTAAGTTTAGGGCTTTGATTTGACCACATCAGTAGGGCATGGCTCGGTTGAGTCCCCTCCCTCTTGGTGGGCTATATAAATGGACACTCACTCAAGAAGACACACAGAAGATACGTGAGAAAAAGAGAGAGCTCCATAGACTAGAGAGGAGAGAACTTTGATCCTGCGGCCCCGGGGAGAGATGAGCCATTCACCTGATAGTTTGCAGCCAAAGAGAACAGAGCAGCTGAGCAGCTAAGGCCCAAGAGACCAGGCAGACATCGCCCGCCATCTTGCTTCAACAGGTGGCACAGACTTTGGTGAGAAAGTACCTCTTATGGTACCTTGAGTTGGACTCTTTAGGGCCTGGTAACTGTAAACTTTTACCCCAAATAAATACCCTTTATAAAAGTCAACAGATTTCTGGTACTTTGCATCAGTACCCCTTTGGCTGACTAATACTGAAGGAAAAGAGGATTTATTTATTTATTGTTCACAGAGATGTACAATCTTAAATCAGCCTCTCTGAACTGCAGAAATTCTAATATTTTATACCACTGGGTTGTTAATGAATAATTGGAATGGAGCTAGACACAGGTTCCTTCATTAATAAACATTAAGGGGTTGGACATGGTGGGGTGGGTACCAAACAGGGTGAGTTACAAGGTTATTATCAGAGATCAAGATTCTGGAGTAGGAAAGTACAGAGTAACAGTCCGTCAAAAGGTGTTCCATATGGGTATCAAACAGGAGGGTGGAGGGGTAATACACAAGGGAGAGGCTAAGGTTTGCATAACCATAAACAGGGATGAGACCTGTTTAGAATGACCATCATAGTAGCAGGTCTAGGCTAAATCCAGCCACTTTCAGCAATTTCAGGTATTAACCTTTTGCTAGTTTTTATAATATAACGGCGTTTATATAATTCAGCTATACTGGGTTTTTCTAGTACTACACAAGGAAATGCTCTCCCCCCAAAGTCTGTAGCGTTCCTGTTCTGGCTTGTGTGATCCTTGGGGTTCCCTGGCTTGCACTCTGCTCCTGTCACATGGTGACCTTGCTCACCTTGTGTCGCTCCAGTTTCAGCTGACTTCCAGCTTCTGGCTCCACCCTGTGGCTTCTCTGACTTCTAGCTTCCAGTTTTTTCTCTTTATAAGGCCTCCAATAATATGGATTAAAAACCACTCTGATTCAGTTGGGTGATACCTTAACTAAAAACAACATCATCCAAAGGTCCTATTTATATCTGAGTTCACACCAGGAATGCAGATCCAGATTAAGAACACGCCTTGTGTCAGGGTACACAATTCGGTCCAAAATGTTTGGGATGTCCCATCTGGAGAACTCTGAAACTGTCCTGCACCAGCCAGCCCGGGACACGTGACTTACAGCATTTTCTCCTAAGAGTGGACATTTGGTTCTAACAACCTCAGCAAAAAAAAAAAAAAAAAATGCACTTGAATGTTCTAGTATCTGTTTTAGGGAGTGTGCTCTTCCTTGGCTCATGACTGAGGGACACCCTTGAGTCTAGTAGAGAGGGTTTATAAAACAACTGGAGGTTATTTGAATAAAACTGTTCTGATAAGCGAATATTCTCGCTGTCCTGATTTTGTGATAATCAGGGTAGGCTACACATTCACTATATTAGAAACAGTGCATGTGTCCCCAGACCTAGTTTTTTTCCCCTAGGTCTGGTTTTTAGAATGCTGGTGATAAATCAAGCCTGATTTATTATATGACCATCCTGTATGGGAAATGACTGTAACTCTAGGTATCTTTGGTCAACCTTAAGAGATATAGCAGGGGGGCAGATGTGGCTCAAGTGGTTGGGCGTCCGTCTCCCATATGGAGGGACCTGGGTTCAATCCCTGGTACCTCCCGGTAAAAATTTAAAAAAAAGAAAAATATAGAAGGTGCGCAGGCCACCAGACCCCGCGGTGCGCCATCAGACCCAACTTACCTTCTCCAAGTATCTGTTTCTCCCTCTGTAAAGGGAGAGAGTTAAGAGTCCCTGCTTCTGAGAGTTGGAATGTAGGTTAAATTAAATAATGCTGAGTATAGAGCCAGAAAATTGAAGTGATAAAGGCTGGCTGTCGCTGTTGTTATGAGATCTGGGAACATTCTGTGCTTTCTGTTTTGGTGATATTGAGGAAGCTGCTTGATGCAGAAGAAGGGAAAGCATTTGGTTCACCTGGACACCTGAAAGAGGTGCCAGGAAAATAACAGGAATGGGAGGTTTTCAGGAATCCCTGGGTTCCTTCCTGCTGCCCTGCTGCCTTGCAGCACTGGTGTAATTTCAGAGTTGAGGGCACATGTGCAGAAGAGCTGGCTACTCAGATACTTGGGAAACTCTTTCCTTCTGAGGCTCCCTCTTCATCCTACCAGATGCTACAACCAGAAAAAATGGCATTTTGTCAACTAACTAGCAACTGTATTTCACTCACTTTAACCACCTTGGTTCAGCAAAAATGGTATTCTGATAAGAAGTTAGAAAGACACAGTATATCTATTTCAATTCTGAAATGGGCTGCCTGGTTAGGCAACAAATTAGAAAAATAAGTGATCAAAAAATGTTCCACTTTTTAAAGGAATGAGTTAAAATACGTCAAATGTGTCATTTTTATTATTTTGGCATTCCAGGGTTAAGTCAGCAAAAGCTTTCTTGAGGACAGTGCCAAGCTACTCAATAACTTTTTCTTTTGGTTATACTTACTGATGGCCCCTGTTTAAGCACCACCATCTGTTTTGGCTTGGCCAGCATGTTGCCGTTGTGGGAGGTGGATCACTTATCCCCTTGTACATTGTCATCTTTACTTGGCAGTGAGTTAGAGGAGCATTTACATGTTCCACTGAACAAATACAGTGCTGATTTGATTAGTGGTTTCAGTTATTAATCAGAGCAGTTGTGAGTTTTACTATTTAAGATTCTCAGATCACTTACATTTCCAAACCCAGTGAACAATGCAGCGGGGTTAATTTAATAGAGATAAAAAATCCTTTGAGCCAGACTTCCGGAAAGATGGCGGACTACAAAGACATGCGACTTTGTTCTCTCCTAGAAAAATAGCTAGAGTACAGGCTGAAACAGCCTGGAAGAAAATTTTCTAGGGATTAAGGCACCAGGCGAAGGCTGGACACTGCCCAGAAAAGAGAAGGACAAAGGAAAAGAATCCCGATGGCAAAACTGTGAATTAAAATCATCAGCTACTACTGCCAGCACCCTCCCCCACACTAAAGGTACTTTTGAATTTTCAGGCCTCTGGGCCAGCTACAAACAAAGGGGGCCTCAGGGATCTACCACCCCAGGAAAGGGGAGAGAGAGGAACATAGCCTAAGGCTGACTCAGCTTTTGACCCACAAATTTGGTTTGCTGTGTTTCACAAGCCCTTTCTGGCTGGGTGGGCCGCACCATTGTTTGCCTTGGGAGCCAGCTCAGAACTAAAGAGCTCCAAGGCTAAAGAGATCTGACCCTCTCAATCTCCCTCTCTACTAACCAGGACTGATTGTTGAGGATGCAGACAGGAGTGGAATTATTTCCTACCTGGGAAAAGGGAGGGGACTGCCAGTGAAGGCTAGAGAACTATCTCTGAAAAAGTTTGAATAAAAGTCTCTTAGCTTCCAGGCAGGAACCTATATCACATTGATCCAGTCTGTGTTACAGCAAACACACTCCCACCAGGCATTGAACTGAGAAGGCTGTCAAAGAGCACCATCAGCTGGCTGACCAAGGAAGCACACTTGAGGAAATGAAAAATAAATGAGAGGCTTTTTTTTGCCTTTACAGCCTCCCTCCCCAAGGCCCTAGGAAGCAGGTTTGCAACCCATTACTGGGTCCAGAGCCCAGTTTTGAGCAACTAACAGGGACAATCCTAAAGACCCACGTTGAACCAGGAATCAAATAACAACAATAGCACACAGCCTCCTGCCACTAAATCCCTATGAAAGAGAGAAAGAACTTGAGCATCTGAGTAAACTCACCATCCTAATCAGATGCCCAGACATCAGCAAAAATTTATGACCCTTACTAAGAAAATGGAAGACATGGCACAAGAAAAGGAATATATCTAAGCCCCAGAAAAGATGCAGGATTTGTGAGAACTAATTAACAAAATGCACACAAATTTCCAAAATCAAATTAATGAGTTGAAAGAAAATATGGCTAAAGAGATAAACGACATCAAGAAGACATTGAGGGAAGCGGATGTGGCTCAAGCGATTGGGCTCCCATCTACCATATAGGAGGCCCAGGGTTAGATTCCTGGGGCCTCCTGGTGAAGGTAAGCTGGCCTGCGTGGCGAGCTGGCCCATGTGGAGTGCTGGCCTGCACAGGAGTGAGAGCTGTGCAGCAGATGATACAACAAAAAAAGACACAGAGAAGAGACAATAAGAGATGTAGCTCTCTGAGCAGAGAGCTGGTGCAGCAAGATGATACAACAAAAAAAGACACAGAGAAGAGACAATAAGAGATGCAGCAGACCAGGGAACTGAGGTGACACAAGAGACTGAATGCCTTTTTCCCACTCTGGAAAGTCCCAGGATCGGTTCCCAATGCTGCCTAAAGAGAAGACAAGCAGACACAGAAGAACACACAGCAAATTGACACAGAGCAGACAGTGAGGGAAAAAACAACAATGGGGGTGGTGGTGGTGGGAGAAATAAATAAATCTCAAGGAAAAAAAAGAAGACATTGAATGAGCACAAAGAAGAATTTGAAAACCTGAATTGAAAAGTAACAGAGCACATGGGAA